>CM060608.1:2134830-2437330 GCA_030578255.1 Tiaroga cobitis
AGTGCTCAATAGATTTAAATCGCTGTTATTTTTGTGTATTACACGCTGCTCTCAGGGCAGGAGTACTCAATAGGTTAAAATCGCTGTTGTTTTTAGTGTATTACGCGCTGCTCTCAGGGCGGGAGCACTCAATATATTTAAATCATTGTTGTTTTAGTGTATTACGCGCTGCTCTCAGGGCAGGAGTACTCAATAGGTTCAAATCGCTGTTGTTTTTAGTGTATTACGCGCTGCTCTCAGGGCGGGAGCACTCAATATATTTAAATCATTGTTATTTTAGTGTATTACGCGCTGCTCTCAGGGCAGGAGTACTCAATAGGTTCAAATTGCTGTTATTTTAGTGTACGTGCTGCCCTCAGGGCAGGAGTGCTCAATAGATTTAAATCGCTGTCATTTTTGTGTATTACGCACTGCTCTCAGGGCAGGATTACTCAATCTATTTAAATCGCTGTTATTTTAGTGTATTACGTGCTGCTCTTAGGGCAGGATTGCTCAATGGATTCAAATCGCTGTTATTTTAGTGTTGTACGCGCTGCTCTCAGGGCAGGAGTACTCAATAGTTTCAAATCGCTGTTATTTTAGTGTATTACGCGCTGCTCTCAGGGCAGGAGCACTCAATAGGTTCAAATTGCTGTTACTCTAGTGTATTACACGCTGCTCTCAGGGCAGGAGCACTCAATATATTTAAATCACTGTTATTTTAGTGTACTACGCGTTGCTCACAGGGCAGGAGTGCTCAATAGATTCAAATCGCTGTTATTTTTGTGTATTACACGATGCTCTCAGGGCAGGAGCACTCAATAAATTTAAATTACTTTTATTTTAGTGTACGTGCTGCCCTCAGGACAGGAGTGCTCAATAGGTTCAAATCGCTGTTATTTTAGTGTACTATGGGCTGCTCTCAAGGCAGGAATACTCAATAGGTTCAAATCGCTGTTATTTTAGTGTATTACACGCTGCTCTCAGGGCAGGAGTACTCAATAGGTTAAAATCGCTGTTGTTTTTAGTGTATTACGCGCTGCTCTCAGGGCGGGAGCACTCAATATATTTAAATCATTGTTATTTTAGTATATTACGCGCTGCTCTCAGGGCAGGAGTACTCAATAGGTTCAAATTGCTGTTATTTTAGTGTACGTGCTGCCCTCAGGGCAGGCGTGCTCAATAGGTTAAAATCGCTGTTATTTTAGTGTACTATGTGGTGCCCTGAGGGTAGGATTGCTCAAAAGTTTAAAATCGCTGCTATTTTAGTGCATTACGTGCTGCCCTCAGGACAGGAGTGCTCAATAGGTTCAAATCGCTGTTATTTTAGTGTATTACGTGCACTCCTGCCCTGAGAGCAGCGTTTAATACACTAAAATAACAGCAATTTGAACCTATTAAGTGCTCCAGCCCTGAGAGCAGAGCGTAATACACTAAAATAAGAGCGACTTGAATCTATTGAGTACTCCTGCCCTGAGAGCAGCGCGTAATACACTGAAATAACAGCGATTTAAATAGATTGAGTAATCCTGCCCTGAGAGCAGCGCGTAATACACAAAAATAACAGCGATTTAAATCTATTGAGCACTCCTGCCCTGAGGGCAGCACGTACCTATTGAGCACGTACCTATTTAGTGTACGCTGTTATTTTAGTGTATTACGTGCTCCTCTCAGGGCAGGAGTACTCAGTATTCTTCAAATCGCTGTTATTTTAGTCTATTACGCGATGCTCTCAGGGCAGGAGTGCTCAATAGATTAAAATCGCGGTTGTTTTTACTGTATTACGCGCTGCTCTCAGGGCAGGAGCACTCAATATATTTAAATCATTGTTATTTTAGTATATTACGCACTGTTCTCAGGGCAGGAGTACTCAATAGGTTCAAATTGCTGTTATTTTAGTGTACGTGCTGCCCTCAGGGCAGGCGTGCTCAATAGGTTAAAATCGCTGTTATTTTAGTGTACTATGTGGTGCCCTGAGGGTAGGATTGCTCAAAAGTTTAAAATCGCTGTTATTTTAGTGCATTACGCGCTGCTCTCAGGGCAGGAGTACTCAGTAGGTTAAAATCGCTGTTGTTTTTAGTGTATTACGCGCTGCTCTCAGGGCAGGAGCACTCAATATATTTAAATCATTGTTCTTTTAGTGTATTACGCGCTGCTCTCAGGGCAGGAGTACTCAATAGGTTTAAATCGCTGTTATTTTAGTGTATTACGTGCTCCTCTCAGGGCAGGAGTACTCAGTATTCTTCAAATCGCTGTTATTTTAGTCTATTACGCGATGCTCTCAGGGCAGGAGTGCTCAATAGATTAAAATCGCGGTTGTTTTTAGTGTATTACGCGCTGCTCTCAGGGCTGGAGCACTTAATAGGTTCAAATTGCTGTTATTTTGGTGTATTACACGCTGCTCTCAGGGCAGGAGTGCTCAATAGATTCAAATCGCTGTTATTTTTGTGTATTACATGATGCTCTCAGGGCAGGAGCACTCAATAAATTTAAATTACTTTTATTTTAGTGTACTACGCCCTGCTCTAAGGGCAGAAGTGCTCAATAGATTTAAATCGCTGTTATTTTAGTGTACGTGCTGCCCTCAGGGCAGGAGTGCTCAATAGGTTCAAATCGCTGTTATTTTAGTGTACGTGCTGCCCTCAGGGCAGGAGTGCTCAATAGATTTAAATCGCTGTTGTTTTTAGTGTATTACGCGCTGCTCTCAGGGCAGGAGTACTCAATAGGTTCAAATCGCTGTTGTTTTTAGTGTATTACGCGCTGCTCTCAGGGCGGGAGCACTCAATATATTTAAATCATTGTTATTTTAGTGTATTACGCGCTGCTCTCAGGGCAGGAGTACTCAATAGGTTCAAATCGCTGTTGTTTTTAGTGTATTACGCGCTGCTCTCAGGGCGGGAGCACTCAATATATTTAAATCATTGTTATTTTAGTGTATTACGCGCTGCTCTCAGGGCAGGAGTACTCAATAGGTTCAAATTGCTGTTATTTTAGTGTACGTGCTGCCCTCAGGGCAGGAGTGCTCAATAGATTTAAATCGCTGTTATTTTTGTGTATTACGCGCTGCTCTCAGGGCAGGAGTACTCAATAGGTTAAAATCGCTGTTGTTTTTAGTGTATTACGCGCTGCTCTCAGGGCGGGAGCACTCAATATATTTAAATCATTGTTGTTTTAGTGTATTACGCGCTGCTCTCAGGGCAGGAGTACTCAATAGGTTCAAATCGCTGTTGTTTTTAGTGTATTACGCGCTGCTCTCAGGGCGGGAGCACTCAATATATTTAAATCATTGTTATTTTAGTGTATTACGCGCTGCTCTCAGGGCAGGAGTACTCAATAGGTTCAAATTGCTGTTATTTTAGTGTACGTGCTGCCCTCAGGGCAGGAGTGCTCAATAGATTTAAATCGCTGTCATTTTTGTGTATTACGCACTGCTCTCAGGGCAGGATTACTCAATCTATTTAAATCGCTGTTATTTTAGTGTATTACGTGCTGCTCTTAGGGCAGGATTGCTCAATGGATTCAAATCGCTGTTATTTTAGTGTTGTACGCGCTGCTCTCAGGGCAGGAGTACTCAATAGTTTCAAATCGCTGTTATTTTAGTGTATTACGCGCTGCTCTCAGGGCAGGAGCACTCAATAGGTTCAAATTGCTGTTATTTTAGTGTATTACATGCTGCTCTCAGGGCAGGAGCACTCAATATATTTAAATCACTGTTATTTTAGTGTACTACGCGCTACTCTCAGGGCAGGAGTGCTCAATAGATTCAAATCGCTGTTATTTTTGTGTATAACACGATGCTCTCAGGGCAGGAGCACTCAATAAATTTAAATTACTTTTATTTTAGTGTACTACGCGCTGCTCTAAGGGCAGAAGTGCTCAATAGATTTAAATCGCTGTTATTTTAGTGTATGTGCTGCCCTCAGGGCAGGAGTGCTCAATAGGTTCAAATCGCTGTTATTTTAGTGTACGTGCTTCCCTGAGGGCAGGAGTGCTCAATAGATTTAAATCGCTGTTATTTTTGTGTATTACGCGCTGCTCTCAGGGCAGGATTACTCAATCTATTTAAATCGCTGTTATTTTAGTGTATTACGTGCTGCTCTTAGGGCAGGATTGCTCAATAGATTAAAATCGCTGTTGTTTTTAGTGTATTATGCGCTGCTCTCAGGGCAGGAGTACTCAATAGGTTCAAATTGCTGTTATTTTAGTGTACGTACTGCCCTCAGGACAGGAGTGCTCAATAGGTTCAAATCGCTGTTATTTTAGTGTACTAAGCGCTGCTCTCAGGGCAGGAATGTTCAATAGGTTCAAATCGCTGTTATTTTAGTGTATTACGCGCTGCTCTCAGGGCAGGAGCACTCAATATATTTAAATCATTTTTATTTTAATGTATCACGTGCTGCTCTCATAGCAGGAGTACTCAATAGGTTCAAATTGCTGTTATTTTAGTGTACGTGCTGCCCTCAGGGCAGGAGTGCTCAATAGGTTCAAATCGCTGTTATTTTAGTGTACTACGTGGTGCCCTCACGGTAGGATTGCTCAAAAGATTAAAATCGCTGTTATTTTAGTGTATTACGCGCTGCACTCAGGGCAGGAGTACTCAATAGGTTCAAATCGCTGTTATTTTAGTGTATTACGTGCTGCTCTCAGGGCAGGAGTACTCGATAGATTCAAATCGCTGTTATTTTAGTCTATTATGCGCTGCTCTCAGGGCAGGAGTGCTCAATAGATTAAAATCGCGGTTGTTTTTAGTGTATTACGCGCTGCTCTCAGGGCGGGAGCACTCAATATATTTAAATCATTGTTATTTTAGTATATTACGCGCTGCTCTCAGGGCAGGAGTACTCAATAGGTTCAAATTGCTGTTATTTTAGTGTACGTGCTGCCCTCAGGGCAGGCGTGCTCAATAGGTTAAAATCGCTGTTATTTTAGTGTACTATGTGGTGCCCTGAGGGTAGGATTGCTCAAAAGTTTAAAATCGCTGTTATTTTAGTGTATTACGCGCTGCTCTCAGGGCAGGAGCACTCAATATATTTAAATCATTGTTCTTTTAGTGTATTACGCGCTGCTCTCAGGGCAGGAGTACTCAATAGGTTAAAATCGCTGTTGTTTTTAGTGTATTACGCGCTGCTCTCAGGGCAGGAGTACTCAATATATTTAAATCACTGTTATTTTAGTGTACTACGCGCTACTCTCAGGGCAGGAGTGCTCAATAGATTCAAATCGCTGTTATTTTTGTGTATTACACGATGCTCTCAGGGCAGGAGCACTCAATAAATTTAAATTACTTTTATTTTAGTGTACGTGCTGCCCTCAGGACAGGAGTGCTCAATAGGTTTAAATCGCTGTTATTTTAGTGTACTACGCGCTCCTCTCAGGGCAGGAATACTCAATAGGTTAAAATCGCTGTTGTTTTTAGTGTATTACGCGCTGCTCTCAGGGCGGGAGTGCTCAATAGATTCAAATCGCTGTTATTTTTGTGTATTACACGATGCTCTCAGGGCAGGAGTACTCAATAAATTTAAATTACTTTTATTTTAGTGTACGTGCTGCCCTCAGGACAGGAGTGCTCAATAGGTTCAAATCGCTGTTATTTTAGTTTATTACGCCCTGCTCTCAGGTCAGGAGTACTCAATAGGTTAAAATCGCTGTTGTTTTTAGTGTATTACGCGCTGCTCTCAGGGCAGGAGCGCTCAATATATTTAAATCATTGTTATTTTAGTGTATTACGCGCTGCTCTCAGGGCAGGAGTACTCAATAGTTTCAAATCGCTGTTATTTTAGTGTATTACGTGCTCCTCTCAGGGCAGGAGTACTCAGTAGATTCAAATCGCTGTTATTTTAGTCTATTACGCGCTGCTCTCAGGGCAGGAGTGCTCAATAGATTAAAATCGCGGTTGTTTTTAGTGTATTACGGGCTGCTCTCAGGGCAGGAGCACTCAATAGGTTCAAATTGCTGTTATTTTAGTGTATTACATGCTGCTCTCAGGGCAGGAGCACTCAATATATTTAAATCACTGTTATTTTAGTGTACTACGCGCTACTCTCAGGGCAGGAGTGCTCAATAGATTCAAATCGCTGTTATTTTTGTGTATTACACGATGCTCTCAGGGCAGGAGCACTCAATAAATTTAAATTACTTTTATTTTAGTGTACTACGCGCTGCTCTAAGGGCAGAAGTGCTCAATAGATTTAAATCGCTGTTATTTTAGTGTATGTGCTGCCCTCAGGGCAGGAGTGCTCAATAGGTTCAAATCGCTGTTATTTTAGTGTACGTGCTTCCCTGAGGGCAGGAGTGCTCAATAGATTTAAATCGCTGTTGAGCACTCCTGCCCTATTGAGCACTCCTGCCCTGAGGGCAGCACATACACTAAAATAACAGCGATTTAAATCTATTGAGCACTTCTGCCCTTAGAGCAGCGCGTAGTACACTAAAATAAAAGTAATTTAAATTTATTGAGTGCTCCTGCCCTGAGAGCATCGTGTAATACACAAAAATAACAGCGATTTGAATCTATTCAATAGGTTCAAATCGCTGTTATTTTAGTGTATTACGTGCTGCTCTCAGGACAGGAGCACTCAATATATTTAAATCATTTTTATTTTAGTGTATCACGTGCTGCTCTCATAGCAGGAGTACTCAATAGGTTCAAATTGCTGTTATTTTAGTGTACGTGCTGCCCTCAGGGCAGGAGTGCTCAATAGGTTCAAATCGCTGTTATTTTAGTGTACTACGTGGTGCCCTCACGGTAGGATTGCTCAAAAGATTAAAATCGCTGTTATTTTAGTGTATTACGCGCTGCACTCAGGGCAGGAGTACTCAATAGGTTCAAATCGCTGTTATTTTAGTGTATTACGTGCTGCTCTCAGGGCAGGAGTACTCGATAGATTCAAATCGCTGTTATTTTAGTCTATTATGCGCTGCTCTCAGGGCAGGAGTGCTCAATAGATTAAAATCGCGGTTGTTTTTAGTGTATTACGCGCTGCTCTCAGGGCGGGAGCACTCAATATATTTAAATCATTGTTATTTTAGTATATTACGCGCTGCTCTCAGGGCAGGAGTACTCAATAGGTTCAAATTGCTGTTATTTTAGTGTACGTGCTGCCCTCAGGGCAGGCGTGCTCAATAGGTTAAAATCGCTGTTATTTTAGTGTACTATGTGGTGCCCTGAGGGTAGGATTGCTCAAAAGTTTAAAATCGCTGTTATTTTAGTGTATTACGCGCTGCTCTCAGGGCAGGAGCACTCAATATATTTAAATCATTGTTCTTTTAGTGTATTACGCGCTGCTCTCAGGGCAGGAGTACTCAATAGGTTAAAATCGCTGTTGTTTTTAGTGTATTACGCGCTGCTCTCAGGGCAGGAGTACTCAATATATTTAAATCACTGTTATTTTAGTGTACTACGCGCTACTCTCAGGGCAGGAGTGCTCAATAGATTCAAATCGCTGTTATTTTTGTGTATTACACGATGCTCTCAGGGCAGGAGCACTCAATAAATTTAAATTACTTTTATTTTAGTGTACGTGCTGCCCTCAGGACAGGAGTGCTCAATAGGTTCAAATCGCTGTTATTTTCGTGTATTACGCCCTGCTCTCAGGGCAGGAGTACTCAATAGGTTAAAATCGCTGTTGTTTTTAGTGTATTACGCGCTGCTCTCAGGGCAGGAGCGCTCAATATATTTAAATCATTGTTATTTTAGTGTATTACGCGCTGCTCTCAGGGCAGGAGTACTCAATAGTTTCAAATCGCTGTTATTTTAGTGTATTACGTGCTCCTCTCAGGGCAGGAGTACTCAGTAGATTCAAATCGCTGTTATTTTAGTCTATTACGCGCTGCTCTCAGGGCAGGAGTGCTCAATAGATTAAAATCGCGGTTGTTTTTAGTGTATTACGCGCTGCTCTCAGGGCAGGAGCACTCAATAGGTTCAAATTGCTGTTATTTTAGTGTATTACATGCTGCTCTCAGGGCAGGAGCACTCAATATATTTAAATCACTGTTATTTTAGTGTACTACGCGCTACTCTCAGGGCAGGAGTGCTCAATAGATTCAAATCGCTGTTATTTTTGTGTATTACACGATGCTCTCAGGGCAGGAGCACTCAATAAATTTAAATTACTTTTATTTTAGTGTACTACGCGCTGCTCTAAGGGCAGAAGTGCTCAATAGATTTAAATCGCTGTTATTTTAGTGTATGTGCTGCCCTCAGGGCAGGAGTGCTCAATAGGTTCAAATCGCTGTTATTTTAGTGTACGTGCTTCCCTGAGGGCAGGAGTGCTCAATAGATTTAAATCGCTGTTATTTTTGTGTATTACGCGCTGCTCTCAGGGCAGGATTACTCAATCTATTTAAATCGCTGTTATTTTAGTGTATTACGTGCTGCTCTTAGGGCAGGATTGCTCAATAGATTAAAATCGCTGTTGTTTTTAGTGTATTATGCGCTGCTCTCAGGGCAGGAGTACTCAATTGGTTCAAATTGCTGTTATTTTAGTGTACGTACTGCCCTCAGGACAGGAGTGCTCAATAGGTTCAAATCGCTGTTATTTTAGTGTACTAAGCGCTGCTCTCAGGGCAGGAATGTTCAATAGGTTCAAATCGCTGTTATTTTAGTGTATTACGCGCTGCTCTCAGGGCAGGAGCACTCAATATATTTAAATCATTTTTATTTTAGTGTATCACGTGCTGCTCTCATAGCAGGAGTACTCAATAGGTTCAAATTGCTGTTATTTTAGTGTACTACGTGGTGCCCTCACGGTAGGATTGCTCAAAAGATTAAAATCGCTGTTATTTTAGTGTATTACGCGCTGCACTCAGGGCAGGAGTACTCAATAGGTTCAAATCGCTGTTATTTTAGTGTATTACGTGCTGCTCTCAGGGCAGGAGTACTCGATAGATTCAAATCGCTGTTATTTTAGTCTATTATGCGCTGCTCTCAGGGCAGGAGTGCTCAATAGATTAAAATCGCGGTTGTTTTTAGTGTATTACGCGCTGCTCTCAGGGCGGGAGCACTCAATATATTTAAATCATTGTTATTTTAGTATATTACGCGCTGCTCTCAGGGCAGGAGTACTCAATAGGTTCAAATTGCTGTTATTTTAGTGTACGTGCTGCCCTCAGGGCAGGCGTGCTCAATAGGTTAAAATCGCTGTTATTTTAGTGTACTATGTGGTGCCCTGAGGGTAGGATTGCTCAAAAGTTTAAAATCGCTGTTATTTTAGTGTATTACGCGCTGCTCTCAGGGCAGGAGCACTCAATATATTTAAATCATTGTTCTTTTAGTGTATTACGCGCTGCTCTCAGGGCAGGAGTACTCAATAGTTTCAAATCGCTGTTATTTTAGTGTATTACGTGCTCCTCTCAGGGCAGGAGTACTCAGTATTCTTCAAATCGCTGTTATTTTAGTCTATTACGCGATGCTCTCAGGGCAGAAGTGCTCAATAGATTAAAATCGCGGTTGTTTTTAGTGTATTACGCGCTGCTCTCAGGGCTGGACCACTTAATAGATTCAAATCGCTGTTATTTTTGTGTATTACGCGCTACTCTCAGGGCAGGATTACTCAATCTATTTAAATCGCTGTTATTTCAGTGTATTACGCGCTGCTCTCAGGGCAGGAGTACTCAATAGATTCAAGTCGCTGTTATTTTAGTGTATTACGCTCTGCTCTCAGGGCAGGATTGCTCAATAGATTCAAATCGCTGTTATTTTAGTGTACTACGTCCTGCTCTCAGGGCAGGAGTTCTCAATAAATTTAAATTACTTTTATTTTAGTGTACTACGCGCTGCTCTCAGGGCAGAAGTGCTCAATAGATTTAAATCGCTGTTATTTTAGTGTACGTGCTGCCCTCAGGGCAGGAGTGCTCAAAAGATTTAAATCGCTGTTATTTTGGTGTATTACGCGCTGCTCTCAGGGCAGGAGTACTCAATCTATTTAAATCGCTGTTATTTTAGTGTATTACGTGCTGCTCTTAGGGCAGGATTGCTCAATGGATTCAAATCGCTGTTATTTTAGTGTTGTACGCGCTGCTCTCAGGGCAGGAGTGCTCAATAGATTAAAATCGCGGTTGTTTTTAGTGTATTACGCGCTGCTCTCAGGGCAGGAGTACTCAATAGATTAAAATCGCGGTTGTTTTTAGTGTATTACGCGCTGCTCTCAGGGCAGGAGCACTCAATAGGTTCAAATTGCTGTTACTCTAGTGTATTACACGCTGCTCTCAGGGCAGGAGCACTCAATATATTTAAATCACTGTTATTTTAGTGTACTACGCGTTGCTCACAGGGCAGGAGTGCTCAATCTATTTAAATCGCTGTTATTTTAGTGTATTACGTGCTGCTCTTAGGGCAGGATTGCTCAATGGATTCAAATCGCTGTTATTTTAGTGTTGTACGCGCTGCTCTCAGGGCAGGAGTGCTCAATAGATTAAAATCGCGGTTGTTTTTAGTGTATTACACGCTGCTCTCAGGGCAGGAGTACTCAATAGGTTAAAATCGCTGTTGTTTTTAGTGTATTACGCGCTGCTCTCAGGGCAGGAGTACTCAATAGTTTCAAATCGCTGTTATTTTAGTGTATTACGTGCTCCTCTCAGGGCAGGAGTACTCAGTATTCTTCAAATCGCTGTTATTTTAGTCTATTACGCGATGCTCTCAGGGCAGGAGTGCTCAATAGATTAAAATCGCGGTTGTTTTTACTGTATTACGCGCTGCTCTCAGGGCAGGAGCACTCAATATATTTAAATCATTGTTATTTTAGTATATTACGCACTGCTCTCAGGGCAGGAGTACTCAATAGGTTCAAATTGCTGTTATTTTAGTGTACGTGCTGCCCTCAGGGCAGGCGTGCTCAATAGGTTAAAATCGCCGTTATTTTAGTGTACTATGTGGTGCCCTGAGGGTAGGATTGCTCAAAAGTTTAAAATCGCTGTTATTTTAGTGCATTACGCGCTGCTCTCAGGGCAGGAGTACTCAGTAGGTTAAAATCGCTGTTGTTTTTAGTGTATTACGCGCTGCTCTCAGGGCAGGAGCACTCAATATATTTAAATCATTGTTCTTTTAGTGTATTACGCGCTGCTCTCAGGGCAGGAGTACTCAATAGTTTCAAATCGCTGTTATTTTAGTGTATTACGTGCTCCTCTCAGGGCAGGAGTACTCAGTATTCTTCAAATCGCTGTTATTTTAGTCTATTACGCGATGCTCTCAGGGTAGGAGTGCTCAATAGATTAAAATCGCGGTTGTTTTTAGTGTATTACGCGCTGCTCTCAGGGCTGGAGCACTTAATAGGTTCAAATTGCTGTTATTTTGGTGTATTACACGCTGCTCTCAGGGCAGGAGTGCTCAATAGATTCAAATCGCTGTTATTTTTGTGTATTACATGATGCTCTCAGGGCAGGAGCACTCAATAAATTTAAATTACTTTTATTTTAGTGTACTACGCCCTGCTCTAAGGGCAGAAGTGCTCAATAGATTTAAATCGCTGTTATTTTAGTGTACGTGCTGCCCTCAGGGCAGGAGTGCTCAATAGGTTCAAATCGCTGTTATTTTAGTGTACGTGCTGCCCTCAGGGCAGGAGTGCTCAATAGATTTAAATCGCTGTTATTTTTGTGCATTACGCGCTGCTCTCAGGGCAGGAGTACTCAATAGGTTCAAATCGCTGTTGTTTTTAGTGTATTACGCGCTGCTCTCAGGGCGGGAGCACTCAATATATTTAAATCATTGTTATTTTAGTGTATTACGCGCTGCTCTCAGGGCAGGAGTACTCAATAGGTTCAAATTGCTGTTATTTTAGTGTACGTGCTGCCCTCAGGGCAGGAGTGCTCAATAGATTTAAATCGCTGTCATTTTTGTGTATTACGCACTGCTCTCAGGGCAGGATTACTCAATCTATTTAAATCGCTGTTATTTTAGTGTATTACGTGCTGCTCTTAGGGCAGGATTGCTCAATGGATTCAAATCGCTGTTATTTTAGTGTTGTACGCGCTGCTCTCAGGGCAGGAGTGCTCAATAGATTAAAATCGCGGTTGTTTTTAGTGTATTACGCGCTGCTCTCAGGGCAGGAGCACTCAATAGGTTCAAATTGCTGTTACTTTAGTGTATTACACGCTGCTCTCAGGGCAGGAGCACTCAATATATTTAAATCACTGTTATTTTAGTGTACTACGCGCTACTCTCAGGGCAGGAGTGCTCAATAGATTCAAATCGCTGTTATTTTTGTGTATTACACGATGCTCTCAGGGCAGGAGCACTCAATAAATTTAAATTACTTTTATTTTAGTGTACGTGCTGCCCTCAGGACAGGAGTGCTCAATAGATTTAAATCGCTGTTATTTTTGTGTATTACACGATGCTCTCAGGGCAGGAGCACTCAATAAATTTAAATTACTTTTGTTTTAGTGTACGTGCTGCCCTCAGGACAGGAGTGCTCAATAGGTTTAAATCGCTGTTATTTTAGTGTACTACGCGCTCCTCTCAGGGCAGGAATACTCAATAGGTTAAAATCGCTGTTGTTTTTAGTGTATTACGCGCTGCTCTCAGGGCGGGAGTGCTCAATAGATTCAAATCGCTGTTATTTTTGTGTATTACACGATGCTCTCAGGGCAGGAGTACTCAATAAATTTAAATTACTTTTATTTTAGTGTACGTGCTGCCCTCAGGACAGGAGTGCTCAATAGGTTCAAATCGCTGTTATTTTAGTGTATTACGCCCTGCTCTCAGGGCAGGAGTACTCAATAGGTTAAAATCGCTGTTGTTTTTAGTGTATTACGCGCTGCTCTCAGGGCAGGAATGTTCAATAGGTTCAAATCGCTGTTATTTTAGTGTATTACGCGCTGCTCTCAGGGCAGGAGCACTCAATATATTTAAATCATTTTTATTTTAGTGTATCACGTGCTGCTCTCATAGCAGGAGTACTCAATAGGTTCAAATTGCTGTTATTTTAGTGTACTACGTGGTGCCCTCACGGTAGGATTGCTCAAAAGATTAAAATCGCTGTTATTTTAGTGTATTACGCGCTGCACTCAGGGCAGGAGTACTCAATAGGTTCAAATCGCTGTTATTTTAGTGTATTACGTGCTGCTCTCAGGGCAGGAGTACTCGATAGATTCAAATCGCTGTTATTTTAGTCTATTATGCGCTGCTCTCAGGGCAGGAGTGCTCAATAGATTAAAATCGCGGTTGTTTTTAGTGTATTACGCGCTGCTCTCAGGGCGGGAGCACTCAATATATTTAAATCATTGTTATTTTAGTATATTACGCGCTGCTCTCAGGGCAGGAGTACTCAATAGGTTCAAATTGCTGTTATTTTAGTGTACGTGCTGCCCTCAGGGCAGGCGTGCTCAATAGGTTAAAATCGCTGTTATTTTAGTGTACTATGTGGTGCCCTGAGGGTAGGATTGCTCAAAAGTTTAAAATCGCTGTTATTTTAGTGTATTACGCGCTGCTCTCAGGGCAGGAGCACTCAATATATTTAAATCATTGTTCTTTTAGTGTATTACGCGCTGCTCTCAGGGCAGGAGTACTCAATAGTTTCAAATCGCTGTTATTTTAGTGTATTACGTGCTCCTCTCAGGGCAGGAGTACTCAGTATTCTTCAAATCGCTGTTATTTTAGTCTATTACGCGATGCTCTCAGGGCAGAAGTGCTCAATAGATTAAAATCGCGGTTGTTTTTAGTGTATTACGCGCTGCTCTCAGGGCTGGACCACTTAATAGATTCAAATCGCTGTTATTTTTGTGTATTACGCGCTGCTCTCAGGGCAGGATTACTCAATCTATTTAAATCGCTGTTATTTCAGTGTATTACGCGCTGCTCTCAGGGCAGGAGTACTCAATAGATTCAAGTCGCTGTTATTTTAGTGTATTACGCTCTGCTCTCAGGGCAGGATTGCTCAATAGATTCAAATCGCTGTTATTTTAGTGTACTACGTCCTGCTCTCAGGGCAGGAGTTCTCAATAAATTTAAATTACTTTTATTTTAGTGTACTACGCGCTGCTCTCAGGGCAGAAGTGCTCAATAGATTTAAATCGCTGTTATTTTAGTGTACGTGCTGCCCTCAGGGCAGGAGTGCTCAAAAGATTTAAATCGCTGTTATTTTGGTGTATTACGCGCTGCTCTCAGGGCAGGAGTACTCAATCTATTTAAATCGCTGTTATTTTAGTGTATTACGTGCTGCTCTTAGGGCAGGATTGCTCAATGGATTCAAATCGCTGTTATTTTAGTGTTGTACGCGCTGCTCTCAGGGCAGGAGTGCTCAATAGATTAAAATCGCGGTTGTTTTTAGTGTATTACGCGCTGCTCTCAGGGCAGGAGTACTCAATAGATTAAAATCGCGGTTGTTTTTAGTGTATTACGCGCTGCTCTCAGGGCAGGAGCACTCAATAGGTTCAAATTGCTGTTACTCTAGTGTATTACACGCTGCTCTCAGGGCAGGAGCACTCAATATATTTAAATCACTGTTATTTTAGTGTACTACGCGTTGCTCACAGGGCAGGAGTGCTCAATCTATTTAAATCGCTGTTATTTTAGTGTATTACGTGCTGCTCTTAGGGCAGGATTGCTCAATGGATTCAAATCGCTGTTATTTTAGTGTTGTACGCGCTGCTCTCAGGGCAGGAGTGCTCAATAGATTAAAATCGCGGTTGTTTTTAGTGTATTACGCGCTGCTCTCAGGGCAGGAGTACTCAATAGGTTAAAATCGCTGTTGTTTTTAGTGTATTACGCGCTGCTCTCAGGGCAGGAGTACTCAATAGTTTCAAATCGCTGTTATTTTAGTGTATTACGTGCTCCTCTCAGGGCAGGAGTACTCAGTATTCTTCAAATCGCTGTTATTTTAGTCTATTACGCGATGCTCTCAGGGCAGGAGTGCTCAATAGATTAAAATCGCGGTTGTTTTTACTGTATTACGCGCTGCTCTCAGGGCAGGAGCACTCAATATATTTAAATCATTGTTATTTTAGTATATTACGCACTGCTCTCAGGGCAGGAGTACTCAATAGGTTCAAATTGCTGTTATTTTAGTGTACGTGCTGCCCTCAGGGCAGGCGTGCTCAATAGGTTAAAATCGCTGTTATTTTAGTGTACTATGTGGTGCCCTGAGGGTAGGATTGCTCAAAAGTTTAAAATCGCTGTTATTTTAGTGCATTACGCGCTGCTCTCAGGGCAGGAGTACTCAGTAGGTTAAAATCGCTGTTGTTTTTAGTGTATTACGCGCTGCTCTCAGGGCAGGAGCACTCAATATATTTAAATCATTGTTCTTTTAGTGTATTACGCGCTGCTCTCAGGGCAGGAGTACTCAATAGTTTCAAATCGCTGTTATTTTAGTGTATTACGTGCTCCTCTCAGGGCAGGAGTACTCAGTATTCTTCAAATCGCTGTTATTTTAGTCTATTACGCGATGCTCTCAGGGCAGGAGTGCTCAATAGATTAAAATCGCGGTTGTTTTTAGTGTATTACGCGCTGCTCTCAGGGCTGGAGCACTTAATAGGTTCAAATTGCTGTTATTTTGGTGTATTACACGCTGCTCTCAGGGCAGGAGTGCTCAATAGATTCAAATCGCTGTTATTTTTGTGTATTACATGATGCTCTCAGGGCAGGAGCACTCAATAAATTTAAATTACTTTTATTTTAGTGTACTACGCCCTGCTCTAAGGGCAGAAGTGCTCAATAGATTTAAATCGCTGTTATTTTAGTGTACGTGCTGCCCTCAGGGCAGGAGTGCTCAATAGGTTCAAATCGCTGTTATTTTAGTGTACGTGCTGCCCTCAGGGCAGGAGTGCTCAATAGATTTAAATCGCTGTTATTTTTGTGTATTACGCGCTGCTCTCAGGGCAGGAGTACTCAATAGGTTCAAATCGCTGTTGTTTTTAGTGTATTACGCGCTGCTCTCAGGGCGGGAGCACTCAATATATTTAAATCATTGTTATTTTAGTGTATTACGCGCTGCTCTCAGGGCAGGAGTACTCAATAGGTTCAAATTGCTGTTATTTTAGTGTACGTGCTGCCCTCAGGGCAGGAGTGCTCAATAGATTTAAATCGCTGTCATTTTTGTGTATTACGCACTGCTCTCAGGGCAGGATTACTCAATCTATTTAAATCGCTGTTATTTTAGTGTATTACGTGCTGCTCTTAGGGCAGGATTGCTCAATGGATTCAAATCGCTGTTATTTTAGTGTTGTACGCGCTGCTCTCAGGGCAGGAGTGCTCAATAGATTAAAATCGCGGTTGTTTTTAGTGTATTACGCGCTGCTCTCAGGGCAGGAGCACTCAATAGGTTCAAATTGCTGTTACTTTAGTGTATTACACGCTGCTCTCAGGGCAGGAGCACTCAATATATTTAAATCACTGTTATTTTAGTGTACTACGCGCTACTCTCAGGGCAGGAGTGCTCAATAGATTCAAATCGCTGTTATTTTTGTGTATTACACGATGCTCTCAGGGCAGGAGCACTCAATAAATTTAAATTACTTTTATTTTAGTGTACGTGCTGCCCTCAGGACAGGAGTGCTCAATAGGTTTAAATCGCTGTTATTTTAGTGTACTACGCGCTCCTCTCAGGGCAGGATTACTCAATCTATTTAAATCGCTGTTATTTTAGTGTATTACGTGCTGCTCTTAGGGCAGGATTGCTCAATGGATTCAAATCGCTGTTATTTTAGTGTTGTACGCGCTGCTCTCAGGGCAGGAGTGCTCAATAGATTAAAATCGCGGTTGTTTTTAGTGTATTACACGCTGCTCTCAGGGCAGGAGCACTCAATAGGTTCAAATTGCTGTTACTTTAGTGTATTACACGCTGCTCTCAGGGCAGGAGCACTCAATATATTTAAATCACTGTTATTTTAGTGTACTACGCGCTACTCTCAGGGCAGGAGTGCTCAATAGATTCAAATCGCTGTTATTTTTGTGTATTACACGATGCTCTCAGGGCAGGAGCACTCAATAAATTTAAATTACTTTTGTTTTAGTGTACGTGCTGCCCTCAGGACAGGAGTGCTCAATAGGTTTAAATCGCTGTTATTTTAGTGTACTACGCGCTCCTCTCAGGGCAGGAATACTCAATAGGTTAAAATCGCTGTTGTTTTTAGTGTATTACGCCCTGCTCTCAGGGCAGGAGTACTCAATAGGTTAAAATCGCTGTTGTTTTTAGTGTATTACGCGCTGCTCTCAGGGCAGGAGCGCTCAATATATTTAAATCATTGTTATTTTAGTGTATTACGCGCTGCTCTCAGGGCAGGAGTACTCAATAGTTTCAAATCGCTGTTATTTTAGTGTATTACGTGCTCCTCTCAGGGCAGGAGTACTCAGTAGATTCAAATCGCTGTTATTTTAGTCTATTACGCGCTGCTCTCAGGGCAGGAGTGC
The DNA here is from genome assembly GCA_030578255.1 of Tiaroga cobitis. Taxonomy (NCBI): domain Eukaryota; kingdom Metazoa; phylum Chordata; class Actinopteri; order Cypriniformes; family Leuciscidae; genus Tiaroga; species Tiaroga cobitis. Next base: position 2,152,151 of record CM060608.1, read on the forward strand.
TCAATAGATTAAAATCGCGGTTGTTTTTAGTGTATTACGCGCTGCTCTCAGGGCAGGAGCACTCAATAGGTTCAAATTGCTGTTATTTTAGTGTATTACATGCTGCTCTCAGGGCAGGAGCACTCAATATATTTAAATCACTGTTATTTTAGTGTACTACGCGCTACTCTCAGGGCAGGAGTGCTCAATAGATTCAAATCGCTGTTATTTTTGTGTATTACACGATGCTCTCAGGGCAGGAGCACTCAATAAATTTAAATTACTTTTATTTTAGTGTACTACGCGCTGCTCTAAGGGCAGAAGTGCTCAATAGATTTAAATCGCTGTTATTTTAGTGTATGTGCTGCCCTCAGGGCAGGAGTGCTCAATAGGTTCAAATCGCTGTTATTTTAGTGTACGTGCTTCCCTGAGGGCAGGAGTGCTCAATAGATTTAAATCGCTGTTATTTTTGTGTATTACGCGCTGCTCTCAGGGCAGGATTACTCAATCTATTTAAATCGCTGTTATTTTAGTGTATTACGTGCTGCTCTTAGGGCAGGATTGCTCAATAGATTAAAATCGCTGTTGTTTTTAGTGTATTATGCGCTGCTCTCAGGGCAGGAGTACTCAATTGGTTCAAATTGCTGTTATTTTAGTGTACGTACTGCCCTCAGGACAGGAGTGCTCAATAGGTTCAAATCGCTGTTATTTTAGTGTACTAAGCGCTGCTCTCAGGGCAGGAATGTTCAATAGGTTCAAATCGCTGTTATTTTAGTGTATTACGCGCTGCTCTCAGGGCAGGAGCACTCAATATATTTAAATCATTTTTATTTTAGTGTATCACGTGCTTCTCTCATAGCAGGAGTACTCAATAGGTTCAAATTGCTGTTATTTTAGTGTACGTGCTGCCCTCAGGGCAGGAGTGCTCAATAGGTTCAAATCGCTGTTATTTTAGTGTACTACGTGGTGCCCTCACGGTAGGATTGCTCAAAAGATTCAAATCGCTGTTATTTTTGTGTATTACGCGCTGCTCTCAGGGCAGGAGTGCTCAATAGATTAAAATCGCTGTTATTTTAGTGTATTACGCGCTGCACTCAGGGCAGGAGTACTCAATAGGTTCAAATCGCTGTTATTTGAGTTTATTACGTGCTGCTCTCAGGGCAGGAGTACTCGATAGATTCAAATCGCTGTTATTTTAGTCTATTATGCGCTGCTCTCAGGGCAGGAGTGCTCAATAGATTAAAATCGTGGTTGTTTTTAGTGTATTACGCGCTGCTCTCAGGGCAGGAGTACTCAATAGGTTCAAATTGCTGTTATTTTAGTGTACGTGCTGCCCTCAGGGCAGGCGTGCTCAATAGGTTAAAATCGCTGTTATTTTAGTGTACTATGTGGTGCCCTGAGGGTAGGATTGCTCAAAAGTTTAAAATCGCTGTTATTTTAGTGTATTACGCGCTGCTCTCAGGGCAGGAGCACTCAATATATTTAAATCATTGTTCTTTTAGTGTATTACGCGCTGCTCTCAGGGCAGGAGTACTCAATAGTTTCAAATCGCTGTTATTTTAGTGTATTACGTGCTCCTCTCAGGGCAGGAGTACTCAGTATTCTTCAAATCGCTGTTATTTTAGTCTATTACGCGATGCTCTCAGGGCAGAAGTGCTCAATAGATTAAAATCGCGGTTGTTTTTAGTGTATTACGCGCTGCTCTCAGGGCTGGAGCACTTAATAGGTTCAAATTGCTGTTATTTTGGTGTATTACACGCTGCTCTCAGGGCAGGAGTGCTCAATAGATTCAAATCGCTGTTATTTTTGTGTATTACATGATGCTCTCAGGGCAGGAGCACTCAATAAATTTAAATTACTTTTATTTTAGTGTACTACGCCCTGCTCTAAGGGCAGAAGTGCTCAATAGATTTAAATCGCTGTTATTTTAGTGTACGTGCTGCCCTCAGGGCAGGAGTGCTCAATAGGTTCAAATCGCTGTTATTTTAGTGTACGTGCTGCCCTCAGGGCAGGAGTGCTCAATAGATTTAAATCGCTGTTATTTTTGTGTATTACGCGCTGCTCTCAGGGCAGGAGTACTCAATAGATTCAAATCGCTGTTGTTTTTAGTGTATTACGCGCTGCTCTCAGGGCGGGAGCACTCAATATATTTAAATCATTGTTATTTTAGTGTATTACGCGCTGCTCTCAGGGCAGGAGTACTCAATAGGTTCAAATCGCTGTTGTTTTTAGTGTATTACGCGCTGCTCTCAGGGCGGGAGCACTCAATATATTTAAATCATTGTTATTTTAGTGTATTACGCGCTGCTCTCAGGGCAGGAGTACTCAATAGGTTCAAATTGCTGTTATTTTAGTGTACGTGCTGCCCTCAGGGCAGGAGTGCTCAATAGATTTAAATCGCTGTCATTTTTGTGTATTACGCACTGCTCTCAGGGCAGGATTACTCAATCTATTTAAATCGCTGTTATTTTAGTGTATTACGCGCTGCTCTCAGGGCAGGAGTACTCAATAGATTAAAATCGCGGTTGTTTTTAGTGTATTACGCGCTGCTCTCAGGGCAGGAGCACTCAATAGGTTCAAATTGCTGTTACTCTAGTGTATTACACGCTGCTCTCAGGGCAGGAGCACTCAATATATTTAAATCACTGTTATTTTAGTGTACTACGCGTTGCTCACAGGGCAGGAGTGCTCAATCTATTTAAATCGCTGTTATTTTAGTGTATTACGTGCTGCTCTTAGGGCAGGATTGCTCAATGGATTCAAATCGCTGTTATTTTAGTGTTGTACGCGCTGCTCTCAGGGCAGGAGTGCTCAATAGATTAAAATCGCGGTTGTTTTTAGTGTATTACGCGCTGCTCTCAGGGCAGGAGTACTCAATAGGTTAAAATCGCTGTTGTTTTTAGTGTATTACGCGCTGCTCTCAGGGCAGGAGTACTCAATAGTTTCAAATCGCTGTTATTTTAGTGTATTACGTGCTCCTCTCAGGGCAGGAGTACTCAGTATTCTTCAAATCGCTGTTATTTTAGTCTATTACACGATGCTCTCAGGGCAGGAGTGCTCAATAGATTAAAATCGCGGTTGTTTTTACTGTATTACGCGCTGCTCTCAGGGCAGGAGCACTCAATATATTTAAATCATTGTTATTTTAGTATATTACGCACTGCTCTCAGGGCAGGAGTACTCAATAGGTTCAAATTGCTGTTATTTTAGTGTACGTGCTGCCCTCAGGGCAGGCGTGCTCAATAGGTTAAAATCGCTGTTATTTTAGTGTACTATGTGGTGCCCTGAGGGTAGGATTGCTCAAAAGTTTAAAATCGCTGTTATTTTAGTGCATTACGCGCTGCTCTCAGGGCAGGAGTACTCAGTAGGTTAAAATCGCTGTTGTTTTTAGTGTATTACGCGCTGCTCTCAGGGCAGGAGCACTCAATATATTTAAATCATTGTTCTTTTAGTGTATTACGCGCTGCTCTCAGGGCAGGAGTACTCAATAGTTTCAAATCGCTGTTATTTTAGTGTATTACGTGCTCCTCTCAGGGCAGGAGTACTCAGTATTCTTCAAATCGCTGTTATTTTAGTCTATTACGCGATGCTCTCAGGGCAGGAGTGCTCAATAGATTAAAATCGCGGTTGTTTTTAGTGTATTACGCGCTGCTCTCAGGGCTGGAGCACTTAATAGGTTCAAATTGCTGTTATTTTGGTGTATTACACGCTGCTCTCAGGGCAGGAGTGCTCAATAGATTCAAATCGCTGTTATTTTTGTGTATTACATGATGCTCTCAGGGCAGGAGCACTCAATAAATTTAAATTACTTTTATTTTAGTGTACTACGCCCTGCTCTAAGGGCAGAAGTGCTCAATAGATTTAAATCGCTGTTATTTTAGTGTACGTGCTGCCCTCAGGGCAGGAGTGCTCAATAGGTTCAAATCGCTGTTATTTTAGTGTACGTGCTGCCCTCAGGGCAGGAGTGCTCAATAGATTTAAATCGCTGTTATTTTTGTGTATTACGCGCTGCTCTCAGGGCAGGAGTACTCAATAGGTTCAAATCGCTGTTGTTTTTAGTGTATTACGCGCTGCTCTCAGGGCGGGAGCACTCAATATATTTAAATCATTGTTATTTTAGTGTATTACGCGCTGCTCTCAGGGCAGGAGTACTCAATAGGTTCAAATTGCTGTTATTTTAGTGTACGTGCTGCCCTCAGGGCAGGAGTGCTCAATAGATTTAAATCGCTGTCATTTTTGTGTATTACGCACTGCTCTCAGGGCAGGATTACTCAATCTATTTAAATCGCTGTTATTTTAGTGTATTACGTGCTGCTCTTAGGGCAGGATTGCTCAATGGATTCAAATCGCTGTTATTTTAGTGTTGTACGCGCTGCTCTCAGGGCAGGAGTGCTCAATAGATTAAAATCGCGGTTGTTTTTAGTGTATTACGCGCTGCTCTCAGGGCAGGAGCACTCAATAGGTTCAAATTGCTGTTACTTTAGTGTATTACACGCTGCTCTCAGGGCAGGAGCACTCAATATATTTAAATCACTGTTATTTTAGTGTACTACGCGCTACTCTCAGGGCAGGAGTGCTCAATAGATTCAAATCGCTGTTATTTTTGTGTATTACACGATGCTCTCAGGGCAGGAGCACTCAATAAATTTAAATTACTTTTATTTTAGTGTACGTGCTGCCCTCAGGACAGGAGTGCTCAATAGGTTTAAATCGCTGTTATTTTAGTGTACTACGCGCTCCTCTCAGGGCAGGATTACTCAATCTATTTAAATCGCTGTTATTTTAGTGTATTACGTGCTGCTCTTAGGGCAGGATTGCTCAATGGATTCAAATCGCTGTTATTTTAGTGTTGTACGCGCTGCTCTCAGGGCAGGAGTGCTCAATAGATTAAAATCGCGGTTGTTTTTAGTGTATTACACGCTGCTCTCAGGGCAGGAGCACTCAATAGGTTCAAATTGCTGTTACTTTAGTGTATTACACGCTGCTCTCAGGGCAGGAGCACTCAATATATTTAAATCACTGTTATTTTAGTGTACTACGCGCTACTCTCAGGGCAGGAGTGCTCAATAGATTCAAATCGCTGTTATTTTTGTGTATTACACGATGCTCTCAGGGCAGGAGCACTCAATAAATTTAAATTACTTTTGTTTTAGTGTACGTGCTGCCCTCAGGACAGGAGTGCTCAATAGGTTTAAATCGCTGTTATTTTAGTGTACTACGCGCTCCTCTCAGGGCAGGAATACTCAATAGGTTAAAATCGCTGTTGTTTTTAGTGTATTACGCCCTGCTCTCAGGGCAGGAGTACTCAATAGGTTAAAATCGCTGTTGTTTTTAGTGTATTACGCGCTGCTCTCAGGGCAGGAGCGCTCAATATATTTAAATCATTGTTATTTTAGTGTATTACGCGCTGCTCTCAGGGCAGGAGTACTCAATAGTTTCAAATCGCTGTTATTTTAGTGTATTACGTGCTCCTCTCAGGGCAGGAGTACTCAGTAGATTCAAATCGCTGTTATTTTAGTCTATTACGCGCTGCTCTCAGGGCAGGAGTGCTCAATAGATTAAAATCGCGGTTGTTTTTAGTGTATTACGCGCTGCTCTCAGGGCAGGAGCACTCAATAGGTTCAAATTGCTGTTATTTTAGTGTATTACATGCTGCTCTCAGGGCAGGAGCACTCAATATATTTAAATCACTGTTATTTTAGTGTACTACGCGCTACTCTCAGGGCAGGAGTGCTCAATAGATTCAAATCGCTGTTATTTTTGTGTATTACACGATGCTCTCAGGGCAGGAGCACTCAATAAATTTAAATTACTTTTATTTTAGTGTACTACGCGCTGCTCTAAGGGCAGAAGTGCTCAATAGATTTAAATCGCTGTTATTTTAGTGTATGTGCTGCCCTCAGGGCAGGAGTGCTCAATAGGTTCAAATCGCTGTTATTTTAGTGTACGTGCTTCCCTGAGGGCAGGAGTGCTCAATAGATTTAAATCGCTGTTATTTTTGTGTATTACGCGCTGCTCTCAGGGCAGGATTACTCAATCTATTTAAATCGCTGTTATTTTAGTGTATTACGTGCTGCTCTTAGGGCAGGATTGCTCAATAGATTAAAATCGCTGTTGTTTTTAGTGTATTATGCGCTGCTCTCAGGGCAGGAGTACTCAATTGGTTCAAATTGCTGTTATTTTAGTGTACGTACTGCCCTCAGGACAGGAGTGCTCAATAGGTTCAAATCGCTGTTATTTTAGTGTACTAAGCGCTGCTCTCAGGGCAGGAATGTTCAATAGGTTCAAATCGCTGTTATTTTAGTGTATTACGCGCTGCTCTCAGGGCAGGAGCACTCAATATATTTAAATCATTTTTATTTTAGTGTATCACGTGCTTCTCTCATAGCAGGAGTACTCAATAGGTTCAAATTGCTGTTATTTTAGTGTACGTGCTGCCCTCAGGGCAGGAGTGCTCAATAGGTTCAAATCGCTGTTATTTTAGTGTACTACGTGGTGCCCTCACGGTAGGATTGCTCAAAAGATTCAAATCGCTGTTATTTTTGTGTATTACGCGCTGCTCTCAGGGCAGGAGTGCTCAATAGATTAAAATCGCTGTTATTTTAGTGTATTACGCGCTGCACTCAGGGCAGGAGTACTCAATAGGTTCAAATCGCTGTTATTTGAGTTTATTACGTGCTGCTCTCAGGGCAGGAGTACTCGATAGATTCAAATCGCTGTTATTTTAGTCTATTATGCGCTGCTCTCAGGGCAGGAGTGCTCAATAGATTAAAATCGTGGTTGTTTTTAGTGTATTACGCGCTGCTCTCAGGGCGGGAGCACTCAATATATTTAAATCATTGTTATTTTAGTATATTACGCGCTGCTCTCAGGGCAGGAGTACTCAATAGGTTCAAATTGCTGTTATTTTAGTGTACGTGCTGCCCTCAGGGCAGGCGTGCTCAATAGGTTAAAATCGCTGTTATTTTAGTGTACTATGTGGTGCCCTGAGGGTAGGATTGCTCAAAAGTTTAAAATCGCTGTTATTTTAGTGTATTACGCGCTGCTCTCAGGGCAGGAGCACTCAATATATTTAAATCATTGTTCTTTTAGTGTATTACGCGCTGCTCTCAGGGCAGGAGTACTCAATAGTTTCAAATCGCTGTTATTTTAGTGTATTACGTGCTCCTCTCAGGGCAGGAGTACTCAGTATTCTTCAAATCGCTGTTATTTTAGTCTATTACGCGATGCTCTCAGGGCAGAAGTGCTCAATAGATTAAAATCGCGGTTGTTTTTAGTGTATTACGCGCTGCTCTCAGGGCTGGAGCACTTAATAGGTTCAAATTGCTGTTATTTTGGTGTATTACACGCTGCTCTCAGGGCAGGAGTGCTCAATAGATTCAAATCGCTGTTATTTTTGTGTATTACATGATGCTCTCAGGGCAGGAGCACTCAATAAATTTAAATTACTTTTATTTTAGTGTACTACGCCCTGCTCTAAGGGCAGAAGTGCTCAATAGATTTAAATCGCTGTTATTTTAGTGTACGTGCTGCCCTCAGGGCAGGAGTGCTCAATAGGTTCAAATCGCTGTTATTTTAGTGTACGTGCTGCCCTCAGGGCAGGAGTGCTCAATAGATTTAAATCGCTGTTATTTTTGTGTATTACGCGCTGCTCTCAGGGCAGGAGTACTCAATAGATTCAAATCGCTGTTGTTTTTAGTGTATTACGCGCTGCTCTCAGGGCGGGAGCACTCAATATATTTAAATCATTGTTATTTTAGTGTATTACGCGCTGCTCTCAGGGCAGGAGTACTCAATAGGTTCAAATCGCTGTTGTTTTTAGTGTATTACGCGCTGCTCTCAGGGCGGGAGCACTCAATATATTTAAATCATTGTTATTTTAGTGTATTACGCGCTGCTCTCAGGGCAGGAGTACTCAATAGGTTCAAATTGCTGTTATTTTAGTGTACGTGCTGCCCTCAGGGCAGGAGTGCTCAATAGATTTAAATCGCTGTCATTTTTGTGTATTACGCACTGCTCTCAGGGCAGGATTACTCAATCTATTTAAATCGCTGTTATTTTAGTGTATTACGTGCTGCTCTTAGGGCAGGATTGCTCAATGGATTCAAATCGCTGTTATTTTAGTGTTGTACGCGCTGCCTCCAAGGGCAGGAGTGCTCAATAGATTAAAATCGCGGTTGTTTTTAGTGTATTACGCGCTGCTCTCAGGGCAGGAGCACTCAATAGGTTCAAATTGCTGTTACTTTAGTGTATTACACGCTGCTCTCAGGGCAGGAGCACTCAATATATTTAAATCACTGTTATTTTAGTGTACTACGCGCTACTCTCAGGGCAGGAGTGCTCAATAGATTCAAATCGCTGTTATTTTTGTGTATTACACGATGCTCTCAGGGCAGGAGCACTCAATAAATTTAAATTACTTTTATTTTAGTGTACGTGCTGCCCTCAGGACAGGAGTGCTCAATAGGTTTAAATCGCTGTTATTTTAGTGTACTACGCGCTCCTCTCAGGGCAGGAATACTCAATAGGTTAAAATCGCTGTTGTTTTTAGTGTATTACGCGCTGCTCTCAGGGCGGGAGTGCTCAATAGATTCAAATCGCTGTTATTTTTGTGTATTACACGATGCTCTCAGGGCAGGAGCACTCAATATATTTAAATTACTTTTATTTTAGTGTACGTGCTGCCCTCAGGACAGGAGTGCTCAATAGGTTTAAATCGCTGTTATTTTAGTGTACTACGCGCTCCTCTCAGGGCAGGAATACTCAATAGGTTAAAATCGCTGTTGTTTTTAGTGTATTACGCGCTGCTCTCAGGGCAGGAGCACTCAATATATTTAAATCACTGTTATTTTAGTGTACTACGCGCTACTCTCAGGGGAGGAGTGCTCAATAGATTCAAATCGCTGTTATTTTTGTGTATTACACGATGCTCTCAGGGCAGGAGCACTCAATAAATTTAAATTACTTTTATTTTAGTGTACGTGCTGCCCTCAGGACAGGAGTGCTCAATAGGTTTAAATCGCTGTTATTTTAGTGTACTACGCGCTCCTCTCAGGGCAGGAATACTCAATAGGTTAAAATCGCTGTTGTTTTTAGTGTATTACGCGCTGCTCTCAGGGCGGGAGTGCTCAATAGATTCAAATCGCTGTTATTTTAGTGTATTACGCCCTGCTCTCGGGGCAGGAGTACTCAATAGGTTAAAATCGCAGTTGTTTTTAGTGTATTACGCGCTGCTCTCAGGGCAGGAGCACTCAATATATTTAAATCATTGTTATTTTAGTGTATTACGCGCTGCTCTCAGGGCAGGAGTACTCAATAGTTTCAAATCGCTGTTATTTTAGTGTATTACGTGCTCCTCTCAGGGCAGGAGTACTCAGTAGATTCAAATCGCTGTTATTTTAGTCTATTACGCGCTGCTCTCAGGGCAGGAGTGCTCAATAGATTAAAATCGCGGTTGTTTTTAGTGTATTACGCGCTGCTCTCAGGGCAGGAGCACTCAATAGGTTCAAATTGCTGTTATTTTAGTGTATTACATGCTGCTCTCAGGGCAGGAGCACTCAATATATTTAAATCACTGTTATTTTAGTGTACTACGCGCTACTCTCAGGGCAGGAGTGCTCAATAGATTCAAATCGCTGTTATTTTTGTGTATTACACGATGCTCTCAGGGCAGGAGCACTCAATAAATTTAAATTACTTTTATTTTAGTGTACTACGCGCTGCTCTAAGGGCAGAAGTGCTCAATAGATTTAAATCGCTGTTATTTTAGTGTATGTGCTGCCCTCAGGGCAGGAGTGCTCAATAGGTTCAAATCGCTGTTATTTTAGTGTACGTGCTGCCCTGAGGGCAGGAGTGCTCAATAGATTTAAATCGCTGTTATTTTTGTGTATTACGCGCTGCTCTCAGGGCAGAATTACTCAATCTATTTAAATCGCTGTTATTTTAGTGTATTACGTGCTGCTCTTAGGGCAGGATTGCTCAATAGATTAAAATCGCTGTTGTTTTTAGTGTATTATGCGCTGCTCTCAGGGCAGGAGTACTCAATAGGTTCAAATCGCTGTTATTTTAGTGTACTAAGCGCTGCTCTCAGGGCAGGAATGTTCAATAGGTTCAAATCGCTGTTATTTTAGTGTATTACGCGCTGCTCTCAGGGCAGGAGCACTCAATATATTTAAATCATTTTTATTTTAGTGTATCACGTGCTGCTCTCATAGCAGGAGTACTCAATAGGTTCAAATTGCTGTTATTTTAGTGTACGTGCTGCCCTCAGGGCAGGAGTGCTCAATAGGTTCAAATCGCTGTTATTTTAGTGTACTACGTGGTGCCCTCACGGTAGGATTGCTCAAAAGATTAAAATCGCTGTTATTTTAGTGTATTACGCGCTGCACTCAGGGCAGGAGTACTCAATAGGTTCAAATCGCTGTTATTTTAGTGTATTACGTGCTGCTCTCAGGGCAGGAGTACTCGATAGATTCAAATCGCTGTTATTTTAGTCTATTATGCGCTGCTCTCAGGGCAGGAGTGCTCAATAGATTAAAATCGCGGTTGTTTTTAGTGTATTACGCGCTGCTCTCCGGGCAGGAGCACTCAATAGGTTCAAATCGCTGTTATTTTAGTCTATTATGCGCTGCTCTCAGGGCAGGAATACTCAATCTATTTAAATTGCCGTTATTTTAGTGTATTACGTGCTGCTCTTAGGGCAGGATTGCTTAATGGATTCAAATCTCTGTTATTTCAGTGTATTACGCGCTGCTCTCAGGGCAGGAGTACTCAATAGATTTAAGTCGCTGTTATTTTAGTGTATTACGCTCTGCTCTCAGGGCAGGATTGCTCAATAGAATCAAATCGCTGTTATTTTAGTGTATTATGCGCTGCTCTCAGGAAAGGAATACTCAATCTATTTAAATCGCTGTTATTTTAGTGTATTACGTGCTGCTCTCAGGGCAGGAGTACTCAATAGATTAAAATCGCGGTTGTTTTTAGTGTATTACGCGCTGCTCTCAGGGCTGGAGCACTTAATAGGTTCAAATTGCTGTTATTTTAGTGTATTACACGCTGCTCTCAGGGCAGGAGTGCTCAATAGATTCAAATCGCTGTTATTTTTGTGTATTACATGATGCTCTCAGGGCAGGAGCACTCAATAAATTTAAATTACTTTTATTTTAGTGTACTACGCCCTGCTCTAAGGGCAGAAGTGCTCAATAGATTTAAATCGCTGTTATTTTAGTGTACGTGCTGCCCTCAGGGCAGGAGTGCTCAATAGGTTCAAATCGCTGTTATTTTAGTGTACGTGCTGCCCTCAGGGCAGGAGTGCTCAATAGATTTAAATCGCTGTTATTTTTGTGTATTACGCGCTGCTCTCAGGGCAGGATTACTCAATCTATTTAAATCGCTGTTATTTCAGTCTATTACGCGCTGCTCTCAGGGCAGGATTACTCAATAGATTCAAGTCGCTGTTATTTTAGTGTATTACGCTCTGCTCTCAGGGCTGGAGCACTTAATAGGTTCAAATTGCTGTTATTTTAGTGTATTAAACGCTGCTCTCAGGGCAGGAGTGCTCAATAGATTCAAATCGCTGTTATTTTTGTGTATTACATGATGCTCTCAGGGCAGGAGCACTCAATAAATTTAAATTACTTTTATTTTAGTGTACTAAAATCAGCGATTCATAAAATCGCTGTTGTTTTTAATGTATTACGCGCTGCTCTCAGGGCAGGAGTACTCAATATATTCAAATCACTGTTATTTTACTGTTCCCTTTCAAGGGAACTCGAGCTGCGTTCGAGACGCGGTGGGAACGCTCTGCGTGATTGCGTCATGAAGCCTCTGTACAATCAGTCCAATGAGAGAGCAGGACGTCATGTGACGTCATAGACCAGGAAAATGGAAGCTTTAGCGTTAAGTTCTGCCGGGAAGACTCAATTGCTACGTCACTTATTACCTTCTCATCTATCCAATCGTGTCTAATAATTGCGGTATAAAAGACCAGTACTTACACATGTTTGAGTTCGCAGATGCTGACGCTTTCATTCATGCTCTCGTTCAGTCGCCAGCCAACATGTTTCAGGACTGTTCTATTATTGAGTTCCGACGATGGATATGTCCCGCCGTATCTCCGCTACACGTCGAGGTTCCCGCGTTCAGTGCCGCATCTCCCCGTATGCACAGTGGTCTTCGGAGAGTTTTTGATCAGCCAAGGCCTCTCATGAGAAGCTCTGCTGCTCTCTAGGCCTAAAACACCCTGGGTAACCAATCAGTTTCCATTTTCACGTCATCAAACGCCTCGAACAGCGTCAGCTCAGTCAGGATAATCCGGCAGGAAGAGAACTATGTCATTCTCAACAACTTGTCCAGCAAAAGAACCTCGCTGTCTGCACGGGTGCATTATCCCGCAGATCACCGATCCACCGACATGAATCAACAACTCAAATCACGAGAGGCGATCTTCTCTCGCTGGTTCAAGTTCAAGCTCCACTTCCAAGGCTTTCAAGTTGGTTTTTCAAGTTTGGTAGGCGCTTCCACCAGCCACTGTTAATATGTCCCCTCTAGCATGATTAAACTTCATCCAGGTAAGTATTTCTCCGTTGCTTCCTACACCAGCGGCAGAGTTCAAATTGGTGTCTACGGTGACGTGGCGTACGTGTTCATAATTACTAACGTTACTGATCTGCAGACTGCAATGGGGCCGGTTAGCTCGCCTTAAAGGGGAAATGTTCATAGCAAGTGTAAGCAAGTTTCGTGTCACCGCCACAGTACAGTGATCTAATAATATCATTTTTGTCAAAACACCCGCAATGTTGGAAACTGCACAATGTATTATTTTTTACAATGGAGATGAACGTTCCTGTAAACTGTGCAATTGTTGAAGAAAAAAAAAATATATATATATATATATATATATATATCTATCAGCGTTGTCGATACCACGCTCTCGTGGGCAGTTTGCAAATACCCACTAACAACTGAGTAACTGATGAAAACTTAATGAAAATTAGATCTACAATATTGGAAATGTGTACAATTGCTGTAATATTTAACCTTTCCTGGTGACTACTTAATCCACTGATATGTGTGATAAAAATATTTTATATGATGGGTATTTCCACATTAATGTACAGAAAAATGCAGACTAAGGATACTCCTGTCAATATCCTTAGCAAAAACTTTTAACTCAGTAGAACTAACAGTCATATTAGTTTTATCAAGTCAAACCAATCAACAGAACTAATCAGTGAAGGAGACTCGAGTGGCATTGTCTTTCCTCAACTGTATGATTCACATGTACATGTATCTTTCTATTCAAGAGTCTCAACTGTTGTTGTGGCCAGCGACGAATGGGGCTATTTCTGCAAAGAGCAACTTGGGAGCCATGTCAGGCATATGCTCCGCATCTGAGAAAAGGATTCTACGCTCAAAATGATAACAGATCAAGTATCATTTAGGTAATGATAGTAGCTTCTTGACAGGACGCCGTCACCTTACTTCAGGTAAGTACCGTATTAAGAAGTCAGATTTAGCCGGTTTAAGAATTTCTATAAAAAAAAATAAATAAAAAAAAACATACAATCTCAGATTCGGATATCTAGATCAGTAAAGGCTAGATGAATATTTTAAGCTTACTCAAGGTTCGTTTCGTCCGCTCTTCACAAAATCATCCTATAGCGGTCGTTAGCGTCCTTAGGGATTTGACGTGGTCGCAAAATATATTATATCGCCGTGCTAACAAAGCATGGTTGTCATCAAGGCAGATCTTATTGTTAGGCGATCATGCCATTCCTGAGACGTTAATTTGGCTATCAGTCGTCTTCAATTTCATAATTAAGGTTGTGCTTATTCCTGCCAATGCAAAGCCATAGCTACGCGCTTTCATTCTTTGTTACAGGCTTTCAGACGGCTTTTGCCGTTCAGCAACCCAGATCCATCACCCTGCCCTCTTCTAACAGAGTTTATGTTAAATTAGTAATGTTTTGCTTTTCTTTTCAGATTCCTGTTTTCACATCCTGATCACGGCCGATTGTTCCTTCCTCGTCTATAATTACGAAATCGTAATTTAATATTCTTCCATTCATAGTTTGCTCGCAGGCATTCAAATTCACGCAAGTATTTTAATACTAACTATCCAAGTATGTTCACCATACCTTCTCTTTGTTTGCTACTTAAGGCATAGCCAAGACCTGTAGTAAACCTCCGATAAACGCCTGCCAATCACATTGTATCACAAAGATAAAAATGAGTATAATTGTGCCCTTTTCGCAGGATATGTGGTGGGTCTCCAGTGTGTACGTGGGGTTTAGCTCGGAATGCCCACAGATAATTTTGAATAGCATTTTGGAATGGTTATTTCGAAGGTGAATAAGCATATCGTTTTGTCTATCCCTTTGGATGTGGCAGGGCTGCTACTCCCGGCACAGGGGTCGGAGTTTCAACAGCTCGTTTGCAGCTTCGATTACCTCTCACCAACAATTTTAAACTTTTCGCTTCGTTCAACCGGGATCATTCAAGATGGAGAGACTCAAGAAGTGTCAACATATAGACAACATTCCGGATGGTCGTTGAATTATGTAGCTATCTCTAGTCACTAATTGGCTTATTCTGTCTCGATTTTCTTAAATCATGTCCCGTGGGCAGGATTCATGTAAATTTAGGTTGTGATGCACTAACCCAGGAGGAATTTCGTTAGCTCCTCTCAGCGCTGTTGTAGTCTTTAAAAAGCAATTCTTAAATGAATTTCTCCCATTGCTTGAACTTTGAGTGTTGTAACCTTGAAGATGTTGATTATGCTTATACGGCAACATTTCACACTAAGTAAGTTAGAAAAAGCAAAATCCATCCAACCTCCTTTTATTACTTCATGTCCGCAATGGTCTCTTTTCTATTGGTATTCAGATTGTAGCTGTCTGTTACAGCATCATGGCTCATGCATCCAGGGGATTCACTCCAGGAGCTAAATACTCCGATTTCCCCATGGTCTTTTCTGATTAGCGTTTCTCACCTAATTTCTTTACTCTCTTTCTTAAGAACTCTGATAAGTGAAACAGAGACTTGAGAGTCATTCTTAATTTATTAATTAGTTATAAATTCTGTCCCTTCTCATCTATGATTAATTTCTTTAAATTCCCCTCATTTATCCTAACTAACGGAGCACTTCTCTCTAAGCCTAGTTCAGGACTCATCAGTTTCTGTCCTCAAAAGCTGCAGTCTATCTCCCTCCCAGTATACTGGTTATTCCTTCAGGATCGGGGCAGCCACTACAGCAGCTGATCATGGCATTTCTACTTCAGCTATTAAGATCCTGGGCAAATGGTCTTCTACATTAGAGTCTATATAAGACCCGATTCAAAATCATCCTCGAAGCTCAGCAAGCTCTTCACTAAAACGGTTCAGGTAAATAACCTTCGCAACTACTGGTGGTGGTGCCATGATAATCCATTCTCACAATTGGTCCTAAATTCTGCTTGCATTTACAAATGGTCAATGAGTCATCGTCTATATGTGGCCTAGTGGCCTTGTCTTAATGTGGCCTTGTCTCTATGTGGCAGTAGTAGCCGTTGTGGTCTTGTTCCATGTGGTCTTTATGGTCTTATAAAAAAAAAAAAAAAAAAATCATGCAAGTGTATGATATACATGTTCAGTGTGGTCTACTGTGACCGTGTAGCCTAATGTGGCCTTGTCCCGTGGTCTTGTGGCCAGTTATGGCATGGTTTTGTGTGGCCTAGTGGCTGTGTCTCGTTGGCCTTGTATCCGTGTGGCATTAGCAGCCTTGTGGCCCAGCGGGCCTTGTCTCTGTGCGGGTCTCAAGGCCTTGTGGCATAATGTTGCCTTGTCCTATGTGTGGCCTACATGGTCTTGTGGCCCCTATGGCCTCGGTTCTGTGTGGCCTAGTGGCCGTTGTCCCTGTGTGACCTCGTCTCAGTGTGGGCTTACGATATCGCGGCCCTTGCGGCCTCATTCTATGTTCAGTGTGGTCTACTGTGACCGTGTAGCCTAATGTGGCCTTGTCCCGTGGTCTTGTGGCCAGTTATGGCATTGGTTCTATGTGGCCTAAGGCCTTGTCTATGAGTGGTTCTGTCTCTGTATGGCTTTAGCAGCCTTGTGGCCCAGCGGGCCTTGTCTCTGTGTGGGTCCAGAGGCCTTGTGGCACAAAGTTGCCTTGTCCTGTATGTAAAAAATGGCCAGTGGTCTGTGGCCCTTAGTGGCGCGGTTCAATGTGGCCTAGTGGCCGTTGTCTGTGTGGCTTGCTCTGTGTGGTCTATAGTGGCCTTGTGGCACAAGTTGCCTTGTCCTGTATGTAAAAAATGGCCAGTGGTCTGTGGCCTTTAGTGGCACGGTTCAATGTGGCCAAGCGGCCGTTGTTGTGTGGCCAAGCGGCCTTGAGGCATTGTTGCCTCGCTAAAAAAAAAAAAAAAAAAAAAAAAAAGGCCATGTGGTCTTGTGGTCCTTGCGGCCTGGTTTTGTGTGGCCTTGCGGCCTTGTCCAGTCTACCTCGTTCTATGTGCGGCATTAGAGGCCGTTGTGGCTCATTGCGGCCTTGTGTCTGTGGTCTATCATGGCCGTGTGGTCCAATGTGGCCAGTTTGCGGTCTAAGGAGGCCTGCTCTGTGTATGGCCCTAGGTGGCCTGCTCTGTGTGGTCCAATGAGGCCTGGCCCAATGTGGCATTGTCTGTGTGGTCCATCGCGGCCTTGTCTCTGTGTGGTCCAATGAGGCCTGGCCCAATGTGGCATTGTCTGTGTGGTCCATCGCGGCCTTGTCTCTGTGTGGTCCAATGAGGCCTGGCCCAATGTGGCATTGTCTGTGTGGTCCATCGCGGCCTTGTCTCTGTGTGGTCCAATGAGGCCTGGCCCAATGTGGCATCGTCTGTGTGGTCCATCGCGGCCTTGTCTCTGTGTGGTCCAATGAGGCCTGGCCCAATGTGGCATTGTCTGTGTGGTCCATCGAGGCCTTGTCTCTGTGTGGTCCAATGAGGCCTGGCCAATGTGGCATTGTCTGTGTGGTCCATCGAGGCCTTGTCTCTGTGCGGTCTGTTATGGCCTTGTCCCATATGGCCGGTTCTGTATGGCCAAGGTGGCCTTTTCTCTGTGGTCCTATAACAGCTTTTGTTCCATGACCTGTCCCTATGTCCTAAGTTAGCCTCGTTCTCAGTTAAGTCACTATTCCACAACACTTGCGTCCCTCCAACTCATTCTCAGGGAAACTGGTTCGATCAGACGTAAGTGCGTCTCAAAACATAAGTCGCCTGGATGAAAGCGTCAGCATGGATAAATGTTAATGTACATACAGCAGCAGAACATAAATCCATAAATGCATTATTCACGTCTTATCATAGTACCTTTCAGGCTCACTATGAAGTCATCTTTTACTAATTAGTTATTGGCTACGAGGCTTTCCACATTTCATGTTCATGCCCATTATTAATTCCCTTTTCTTTCTATTTTAGGCTCTACAGGATATACGACTGGTGGGTATACTTTTCTTTACCGTTCTTTGGGGGTGGGCTCCGTCCTGGTGGAATTATCTTCCACCTATTTTTGGGGGTCGGCTGCGCCCCTGCCTTCGTCTTCAGGCAGGAAATGCAGAGTCCGGACCCTCGGATTGCGAGCTATGGACGGGGCCTACGCCAAAGAACTTTATTGCTTGCTGGGCTATCAATAAATGTATTTATTGTTACAGTATTTATTCTCCCGAGTCTTTCTGGTAGAAATGGAAGCTTTAGCGTTAAGTTCTGCCGGGAAGACTCAATTGCTACGTCACTTATTACCTTCTCATCTATCCAATCGTGTCTAATAATTGCGGTATAAAAGACCAGTACTTACACATGTTTGAGTTCGCAGATGCTGACGCTTTCATTCACCTCCATCCTCCCCACCACCACCAGGATGGTCCCTTCCCCTCCATCCTCCCCACCACCACCAGGATGGTCCCTTCCTATACCTCACAGGGGGTCGGCTGCGCCCCTGCCTTCGTCTTCAGGCAGGAAATGCAGAGTCCGGACCCTCGGATTGCGAGCTATGGACGGGGCCTACGCCAAAGAACTTTATTGCTTGCTGGGCTATCAATAAATGTATTTATTGTTACAGTATTTATTCTCCCGAGTCTTTCTGGTAGAACTATAAATCACCCCTGTAAGCAGACTTCTGAAAAGTCCTGAAGCAAGTCGATCAGGGCATGCAGGAGGTATGGCTGGCGAACGCAGCGTCTCGTTCCCTCTCAGGGAACCAGGGTTACATACGTAACCTGAGACGTTCCCTTTCAAGGGAACTCGAGCTGCGTTTGAGACGCGGTGGGAACCCCATACCCACTACGCCATACTGAGAAATGCCCGTTCTGTGTGAAGTCCAAGCGCACACTAAGAAACAAGCAACCTAGCCCCAGGAGTGGAGAGGTCTAGGTCATAGAATCTGACAAATGTATGCGGTGAGGACCAACCTGCCGCATTACAAACGTCCTGAAGAGAAACACCCAAAATTAAAGCCTTAGAGGCAGCCATACTCCTAGTAGAATGGGCGCGGACCTCCATAGGGCGATTTTTATCCCAGGGTATTTGAATCAGGGGTCGGACATCCTGTCGAGGTAGGGGCCGAAGCTCAGGGAATGGAGTGGAGCTCCTTTGGAATCATTTCGGTCGTGCCGAGGTAGATCTGTTTGCGTCCAGGGAGACATCACACTGTCCACTGTGGTTCTCTCTAAGCCATCCAGCGCCTCTGGGGTTGGACGCTATAGTACAGACGTGGCCGAGGTTGCGTCTGTACGCATTTCCCTCGATTGCTCTGCTCCTAGGAGTTCTGGAGAGGGTTCGCCGGGACAGGGTCAGTCTATTAATGGTAGCCCCGTTCTGGCCGGCCCGGGTGTGGTTTGCGGACCTAGTGTCTCTCCTCGACGGCTCTCCTCTCCGACCTTTTCTCTTTTAGGCGAGTGGGCGATCCTTCACCCCCGCCCTGAACTGTGGAAACTGTGGGCTTGGCCTCTGAGGGGGCCCAGCTCATAAGTGCAGGTCTCTCAACCGAGGTTGTTGAGACCATCCTCCATCCTAGAGCTCCATCCACGAGGAAGTTATATGCCTTGAAATGGAAATTATTCACTTCTTGGTGTGGAGAACACCAGCTCGACCCAGTTAACTGCCCGGTGGGTGCAGTGTTGGAGTTCCTGCAGGAGCGTTTCTCCAGGGCTATCCCCCCTCCACACTAAAGGTGTACGTGGCGGCACTTGCTGCTTACCACGTCCCTTTGAGTGGAGTCTCTTTGGGGAGACACCCATTTATAACACGCTTTCTTCGTGGTACTTTGAGGCTGAGGGCAGCAATTTGCACGAGGGTGCCGTCCTGGGATTTGGCCACCGTATTAGAAGGTCTCTCCCTAGCTCCTTTCGAGCCTATTGAAGATGTTCCTGAGAAGTTCATCACTTTAAAAACTATTTTTCTTCTTGCTATCTTGTCTCTTAAAAGAATTGGAGACATTAAAGCACTCTCGGTTGCTTCCTCGTGCCTGGAATTTTCACCTTGTATGGTGAAGGCCTTTCTCCATCCTAGGCCAGGTTATGTTCCTAAGGTTCCTACCAATGTTGCTAGACCTACAGGTCTGCAGGCTTTCTGTCCTCTTCCATTTATGTCGTCAGACCAGGAGAAACTTAATTTACTCTGCCCAGTTAGGGCTCTAGATGCTTATGTCCACAGAGCTGCCCTGTGGAGGAAATCTGAACAGTTGTTCGTTTGCTTTGGGCCACCCAGGAAGGGGTGTCCTGCATCTAAACAGAGGATGAGCAAGTGGGTGGTTGAGGCCATCTCACTTGTTTATGATGTCTCACTGGTCAGCCTTCACCCTTGGCTGTTCGAGCTCACTCTACTAGGAGTTTGGCTGCTTCCAAAGCTCTATTGTCAGAAGTTTCCCTTCATGATGTTTGTGATGCGGCAGGCTGGTCCTCACTGCACACATTCGTCAGGTTTTATGACCTGGACTTCAGCTCCACTCCTGGGGCGCAGGTGCTTTCGTCTGAATGTGCGCCTTGACTTCACATGGACGGACACTTGCTCTTATAGCGACGTGGATATTAGCGTTCCCACAGCGTTTGACGCAGCTCGAGTTCCCTTGAAAGGGAACGTCTCGGTTACATATGTAACCCTAGTTCCCTGAATAGGGAACGAGACGCTGCGTCGTTCTGCCATACTCCCGGCATGCCCGTGAACGACTTGCTTCAGGCCTATCAGAAGCTGGCGCGGTTGTGATTTCGGTGGTGCTTTATAGTTTCCTGGTCGATGAAGTCTCCCGCCTATGACGTTCCGTCTCGCCATTGGACTGATTCCATATGTGCTTCATGACGCACTCTCGCAGGGGCGTTCCCACAGCGTTGGACGCAGCGTCTCGTTCCCTATTCAGGGAACTAGGGTTACAGTAACCGAGACATTATTTATTGATTGTCTTTGTGTTGATAGCAAATAAAGTGTTGTCAAGATCTGAGTTATTTTTTTGTAGAAATGTTAGGAAGAGTTTACTATAAAAAAACATATAGTAAATTATTAAAACTCTTAGTTTTTCCCATGTTGAACTCTTTGTTCTTATAAGAAATGAGCATCACCTGGGAAATACCAGTAACAACTCCACTTGTAAATCTACAACCTAATTCTGTTTACATAAAATAAAGCAGTTGCTGTGACATACAGTAGATGACAATTCAAAGAACAGACTCCAATATTAGATAATCAAACAACTAGGAGTTACTTTAATGGAGTATAAATGTCATGTCCTAACAACTCCTATTATAAAGTATCCAGTTGTTATTGATACTGGCAGCTCAAAGTCACCTTGTGCTTAGTGGTCTGAAGAAACCACTGCATTAGAGAAGTGAGAAAATAAATAAATACAAAATCCCAAATGGAAACACTTATTAGTGGCGAGTTACACATATCAGATATTATTCAAATATAATTGCATTATCAATAATATATGGTAGATATAATAATTAAGCAGGTCATTGCTGTTACTTATAGCATGCTCCACAATTACAATTGAATCTTATATTACACGTATCCCCTTCAAAATGTTTAAAGGGATACTCCACCGTTTTTCCATATTAAACTATGTTATTCTCTTATCTAAGACGAGTTGATACATACCTCTCTCGTCTCAGTGCGTGCACTTAATCGCTCTGTCGGGCGGAGAACTTTGAGAGCAGTTAGCTTAGCCCCATTCATTGTATATGGGCCAAACAGAGATGAAGTTAGAAGCGACCAAACACATCCACGTTTTCTCTATTTAAATATAGTTACACGAGTAGTTACATGACCAAGTATGGTGACACTAAATAAAATATGGCGCTTTTTATAAGTGGGTAAAATGGATAACTATAATGTATGGCGGAATAGCACTTATTGGGAGCACTTCGACTCGGCGCTGTAATATCTTCACTCGTGAAAAGTCCGCTCCCTCTCCCTGTCATTTCCGTCAATAGAACCAACGTGACTTTTACTTCTACCTGTGCTACTAGCAAACTGCAAGAGATCATTTACAATGGCGGACTATGTAGATAATTATGACTTGTTTGTAGCAGACCCAGAGCCATATCTGTTTGAACCCGAGTACACAGAGGAGGAACTGGCTCTTATGGACCGTGAGAGGGAAGAAACATATGAACCAGAACAGTTGACGACTGCGGGGTGAATCATCGCTGCAAACGCGTCACTTGCCGCGATACAGGCGATTTGTCCAGGGTCTGCTGTACCTACATTGAACCCCACCATCGATGGCAACACCTGTTCCCATTCTGAACAGCACAGGCTCTCAATTTCAGTCGGCATTTGTTCGCAACAGTCACACTTGCACCACCAATTGCTATTGGCCCGTGTTCTTTCGCCGGCTTCGGTCTGTTCTGGTTCATATGTTTCTTCCCTCTCACGGTCCATAAGAGCCAGTTCCTCCTCTGTGTACTCGGGTTCAAACAGATATGGCTCTGGGTCTGCTACAAACAAGTCATAATTATCTACATAGTCCGCCATTGTAAATGATCTCTTGCAGTTTGCTAGTAGCACAGGTAGAAGTAAAAGTCACGTTGGTTCTATTGACGGAAATGACAGGGAGAGGGAGCGGACTTTTCACGAGTGAAGATATTACAGCGCCGAGTCGAAGTGCTCCCAATAAGTGCTATTCCGCCATACATTATAGTTATCCATTTTACCTGCTTATAAAAAGCGCCATATTTTATTTAGTGTCACCATACTTGGTCGTGTAACTACACGTGTAACTATATTTAAATAGAGAAAACGTGGATGTGTTTGGTCGCTTCTAACTTCATCTCTGTTTGGCCCATATACAATGAATGGGGCTAAGCTAACTGCTCTCAAAGTTCTCCGTCCGACAGAGCGATTAAGTGCACGCACTGAGACGAGAGAGGTATGTATCAACTCGTCTTAGATAAGAGAATAACATAGTTTAATATGAAAAAACGGTGGAGTATCCCTTTAACGCGAGACACGGCAGGCAAAAACATAGTTTTTTTTTCACTGGTCAATTTTGAGATTTTGGCCTATTTGTCTATAATAACATGTCTTCTTTCAGACTCGTGCTGAAAAAAAGTCCAAAATACACATTTAGGTCTTTATTTTACTACACTTTGTCTGTTTGCATGTGTAGATTTCGCCTAAATTAATCAAAAGTTGGCGTTTTAAATCATCCCGCTGCTCCACGATCGCTGTCTGCACCCTGTCATCACATATACCATTGGAAAGCTCTCTCTCTCCTCTTCAATGCTGTCGGATCCAAATATGGTAATTTCCTTTTTATCAGCAAGCAATCATGAAAGTAAACTGGACCATTTAACTCGAAATGCGCAATATCATTGGCTGATGCCCATTTCTGACAACTTCATTCGTTCAGAATCGTCACGTGACGCGCTCTGACATTTCCACGGTAGTTCAAAATGTCGAAAGATATGCGTGTTCATTTAACCTACTATTTGTATTTATAAGTGATTCTTTCTTATACGACAGGTGTAACCCTCTGGGGTCGGCAATTGCGTCGGCACAACGAGCTCACTTTTTTCCCTATCAGTGCAAAAGAGACTCAAATTACTCTGTTGATTTTGATCTTACATATAAGTGTTGTACATCATTAGATCCTGTTAAGTGTCTTTTTTTTTGTGGATACTCACAATAAAAACAAAGTGTTCTGCTTTTTGTTAAATAAAGAATAATAAACATGATGCGAATTTTTCCTTCTCTCTGTCAGTGAAGTTCATTCTGAAACGCGTCCAAAAATGAACTGTAACTAAGGAAATACTTGTCACACAGACACGAGAGATTTTTCATTATAAAGCTGAAATTCTCTTCTTTTAAATGAAGTAATTTATATAAAAAACAAATATTCTCAGTTTATGTAATCTGTATGAAAAGAGAGAGATGTCAGTCTTTTTCCTTTCAGCTAATTATAGCGTATTACGTGTTAATGTGACTACGCCCACTGAGAGCGCGCGCTATTCAAACGCAAATGTTGAAGCAAGCCATGCCAACGCCCACATCAGCTGGATAAAACATCGAGTTTAATGAGAATCTTGTACTTTCATATTGGCAGTATTTTCTGATTAACAGGGTAACAAAAGGAGATATTCATAATCCCCTCTAAAAATGTCTTTTCATTGAATATATAAAAAAAATGTAAAAATAATTTTGAACCTTTTTTTCGATGGTCAGATTCGTCAATTAAAAATATATACAAATTAGCATATATTTAATTAGATATAGCCTGATTAGCATATTTAAACAAAATTACAGAAAACTTGCAATACATTTTTATGGTAACACTTTACAATAAGGTTCATTAGTTAACATTAGTTAATGTATTAACTAACATGAACTAACCATGAGCAATACATGTGTTACTGTATTTACTAATCTTTGTTAATGTTAGTTAATAAAAATAAAGCTGTTCATTGTTTGTTCATGTTAGTTCACAGTGCTTTAACTAATGTTAACAAGATTTTAATTAAGGATTAGTAAATGTTGAAATTAATATTAACAAAGATTAATAAATGCTGTATACATGCAGTTCATTATTAGTTCATGTTAACTAATGTAGTTAATTAATGTTTACTAAAGAACCTTATTGTAAAGTGTTACCATTTTTTCTCCTATTCATGTGAGTAATCAACTGGTTAAGTTTCATGGTGATATCTGTAAGTTAAAATGTTTACTCTATTCACCTGCAGTGTCTCGCCTTAATACATGAGCAGTAGCTACAATAAAATTAACAAAATACAAAATACCAAGCTTATGTATTTTTTGATCACGTTAAAATGTGGGGGAGGTGTGCATTACCATTAGCTCAAAGAAGGGATTATATTCACAGTCTCTTGGTACATTAAAGATTGACAGTAGGAATTTCAGATTCTATTGGCGTGTTTCTTCATGAATTAAAGCCATCCCTCAATTACAGATTGTTTATAAATTCTGTTCACACCAGATTATGTGTCAGTTATGGCACTATTTTATGCCACCCTCCTCACACTTTGGTTTCTGTTGTGTATTGGTGTGCATAGTCAGTATAAAAATAAAGATAGGTGCATCTATCAGGGAGATGACGATACATACACCTTTTACCAGGGAGGGGATGTGGTTTTGGGAGGGCTCTTTCCTTTGCATTTCAGTCCTGTATCATCGGTTTCTTCTTTTAGGACCAAACCTAAACCTACTAAGTATAAATTGTGTGTTAAGTATAAATTGTGTGTTGTGTTTTAAATTTCTTCTTATAGATAGTGCGCAAAAGAATACAATTGTGAAAAATGGTTCTTCGTCCCTCTGAACTAAAATAAAATGCATTTTTGTTTGCTGCATTGCAGCTGTTTAATTCATTAAAATTCAGGAAAATTCATAAAGTGTTTTTGAAATCTGTTGCAGCTTTACCCCTCGAGCACTGAGGTGGATGCAGACGATGATCTTTGCTGTGAGAGAAATAAACCAGCGGCAAGAACTTTTGCCAAACCTATCTCTGGGCTACCACATCAGGGACAGCGGTGATGACATACCTGTATCTGTCAAGAGGTCTCTTCTCCTGGTCAATGGACAGCCTGAGAGGGACAGTGGACAAAGCTGTGAAGACACTCAAAAGCAGCCGAGCCCTGTAATTGTGGGAGAGGCATCATCAGGAATATCCATGGCTGTTCTGAGAACTCTAGGCTCATTCAAAATACCTTTAGTAAAACAAATTTTTAAATATTATTGTATTAACAATAATTTAATTTATTTGTCTTGGTAATGAAAATTGTGATGATGTATTGATGCATGATGATCATTTTGGTCTATATACAATGTAATGTTGATATAGATGTTGCTATTGCACTGCTAATCTTACTTTTTTCATATTTTAGGTGAGCTACTTTGCATCCTGTTCCTGTCTCAGTAATAAGAGAGAGTTTCCAGCATTCATGCGAACAATGCCAAGTGATCTATTTCAGATTAAAGCTTTGGTAAAACTTGTTCATTATTTTCAGTGGACATGGGTCGGGGTGATCGGTGTGGATACAGACTATGCTCGGTTTGCCATCCAGCTCTTCCTGAAAGAGTCAGAAAAATTTTATATTTGTCCTGCTTATGTAAACCTTTATCCTGTTGCACTGACACAAGATGCAGTGGAGGAACTCGTGAACATTTTAAAATCTTCTTCTGCCACAGTCATAATAAGTTTCTCTGTGGATTCATATCTGCATGGTATTCTGAAAGAGTGCAGACGGCAAAATCTCACACATCTACAGTGGATTGCCAGTGAGGCCTGGGCCACATCAAAAGCCCTCTGGGAGGATTTTGGGGATCTGTTAAAGGGAACAATGGGGTTTGCCATACGGAGAGCTGATATTCCACATCTTGGCAGTTACCTCAGAAGAGTACATTTTTCTGTTGCTGAGACGTCCCATTTCCTATCTGAGTTTTGGGAAGAGACTTTTCATTGTCGGCTGAATGGGTCCTTAAACACCCATGTACATGAAGAAGGGGCACAGAACTGGCCACCCTGCAATGGCAGTGAGAGTTTGGATGATGTGTACACTCCTTATTCAGATGTGTCACAACTCAGAGTGTCCTACAATGTTTATAAGGCTGTGTATCTCATAGCACATGCACTACATGACATGAGCACATGTGTCCCAGGAAAGGGCCCCTTTCAAAATGGGACATGTGGGAGTCTGTATCAAATTCTGCCATGGCAGGTGTGTGTGTGTGTTACTTTATATTTTACATTCTCCTCCTATAACGTGTTACTAATGAATTATTATTGCGCAAGTATTTAAGCAATTGCTAAATGATACAAAAATAAGGGGAACAAATCTGAAAAATATATACATTTATGTATTTTAATGTGTTTTTAAGTATTGCATTATCCTTTCTCCCAACCTTCATCTAAGCTCCTGCACTACATGAAACAAACACATTTCACAACATTAGGAGAAGAGGTCAGATTTGATGACAACGGTGATCCAGTTGCATCCTACGATCTGATGAACTGGCAAAGAGGGTCTGATGGCTCCCTTCAGCTAGTGAGGGTGGGATTCTATGATGCCTCCCTTGAAGAAGACAAGGACCTAATAATAGATGAGCCAGTAATTATGTGGCACAGAGGAGAGAAGGTGTGTGTCATCCCACTCATCACCAGATATTGTTTACTATGTTTGCTTTTCCTTCAACTCTACTTAATGTTGATTGCTGAACTAAGAAGTATCCAGTTTCATCATTTTAAATGGAAATGCACTGTTGATTTTTTTTTGTACTAAACATATACACATTTTAATATATTATACATGTGTACATTTTCATTATTTTAAGAAGATCAGGGGTGTTCAATCCTGATCCTTGAGGCTCACTGTCCTGCAGAGTTTAGATTCATCTAATTAAACACACCTGAACCAGCTAATCAAGGGATCTAGCCCAATACCCAAACTTTTAGTTTTGGCTAGTTTTGGATGTACACTAATTCCACAGTATCTCTAATACCGCTTTGATGCTAAGCATATCCCATCATGCATCATGTTCAAGAAATCGCATGCTCAAAAAATTGGAGATGTTGAGAAAAATGTATTAGATATTGGGTTAATTATGTAAAATGTGCAGCGCACAGACAAACGTTGAGGTTGTAATGTTCAGTAACAGTGTTGAAAATAAATTTGAACAACTGTAAGTTCGTCAGCCTTAGGACAAACTTTTTCGGGGTGGAAAAAACAGCGACAACACTCTTCATCTTCTCTAATGCAGCACAACCAGGCCTCGCCAACTTTTTTGTGTATTCTGTGGGCAAGGATTATTTAAATATTAGCCCCACCTTCACACATTAACATGATTGGTTACAAGGTAGTTTGTGACGTCAGAAACACCAGCATTTCAAACCGCGTTTTTGAGACTGTCTTTGGTTCACTGCAGTTTTAAGGAGAAAATACTCATCAATGGTGTTGACTTATGAATTTGCACATGGTTTGTCTTAAACCATATTAAAAACACCACATAGTCATATAAACAACATTAAAAACTTGATTTTCACCACAGGTTTGTTTTCAAATAAAAGATCTCCCTTTTGAGTGAACTTTGAGCTTTGCAACCTTGCAAATCTTTTTTATGATCAAACAGCAACATTACACACTAACTAAAGTTGAAAAAGTGAAAAAGCATAATAGGACCCATTTAAAATCAAAATGTGTAAATTAAGCTCTTTTAAAAAAGCTTGTATTTTTGCAACACTGCAGTCTTCATGTCACTTGAACAATTGGACCAAATACA
This sequence comes from Tiaroga cobitis, assembly GCA_030578255.1. NCBI lineage: Eukaryota > Metazoa > Chordata > Actinopteri > Cypriniformes > Leuciscidae > Tiaroga > Tiaroga cobitis. The sequence goes on from CM060608.1 coordinate 2,179,867, forward strand.
GGAAATAGTATTATGAAAGTAGACAAGTGCTCAACTGCAAAGACTGCAAGTATAGGTATTGGGGCAGGCCCAAGGACTTCAGACTTGCTAGAAACCTCCAGTAGCATATTTTGACACCCCTGATTTAGATGATCCTGCAACATTTTAAATTATTTAGAAAATTGTGCATAAATTATGGTTATTTGTCAAAATGTCCCTATACAAAGAGTTAAGTAAATGTAGCGTTGTTCTGTTGTGGTCATTAGGCACCAGAATCATTGTGCAGTCAAAGCTGTCTGCCAGGCTCCAGGAAGGCCAGGCAAAAAGGAAAGCCAGTTTGCTGCTTTGACTGCATACCGTGTGCTGAAGGAGAGATCAGTAATCAAACAGGTGTGAATTTCCTCGCAGCTCCTCACTTAATGAATGTTTGAAAATAATAGTAATAAATAAATATACAAAAACATAGAAGTCAATCAATCAATAAATGTAAAAAATTATATAAATACATTTTATGCTCCCCTTTTTCACAAATTTTTCCACAGACTCAAATGATTGCCTGACATGTTCAAAGGAAACATGGCCAAACCAAGCTCGAGACAAGTGCATTCCAAAAACATTAGAGTTTTTGTCCTTTCAGGAGCCCTTGGGAATAATCCTGTGGGCATTTTCAGCATTCGGGGCCTGTGCAGCATTAGCAGTGCTTGGTGTGTTTATAATGTACAGGAAAACACCAGTCATCCGAGGAAACAATATGGAGTTAAGTTTCCTTCTCCTCCTGTTCCTCTGCGCATGCTTTCTGATTGGCCTGACATTTATAGGGAAGCCCACTGACTGGTTATGCCGGACTCGGTATCCAGCCTTTGGAGTCAGCTTTACTCTCTGTATTTCATGCATCTTGGCAAAAACTGTAGTAGTTTTAATGGCATTCAGGGCCACCCTCCCTGGCAGTAATGTCATGAAGTGGTTTGGCCCTGCTAAACAAAGATCAAGTCTAATATTGTGCACTTTTGTCCAAGCACTTATTTGCATAATATGGTTAACAACTAAGCCTCCTGTTGCTGCATATAACACCAAGTTCATGAGCGCAACAATAATTGTTGAATGTGCTGTAGGATCTGAAATTGGTTTTTGGTGTGTGTTAGGATATATTGGCTTCCTTGCTTCTTTGTGTTTCTTATTAGCATTTTTGGCCAGAAAACTACCAGACAACTTTAATGAGGCTAAATTCATCACATTCAGCATGCTTATATTTTTTGCTGTGTGGATAACATTCATTCCAGTTTATGTGAGCTCTCGTGGAAAGTATATGGTTGCTGTCCATGTCTTTGCTATTCTAGCTTCTGCCTTTGGTCTCTTGCTGTGTATATTTGCTCCTAAGTGTTATATAGTACTTCTGAAACCTGAGAGAAATGACAAAAAACATATGATGAAAAAATAGTATTTATTTTTATTCAAGTCTATAAAACTTGATCTTATGTGTGCAAAATTCACTCACGCCATGCTCTTACTTACAGGGATAGCCCACAGTTGTTCCTTTGCAAAAAGATTCATATCACCCATATAAGTTGACCAATTATTTAACCTAAGAATTGTGCTAAGAATTGTACTAACATGCTCCAGACAGAGTATGTTTTATTCTTGGGAAGAGATCACAAACCTAAACTAAACCTCAGACATGTTACATAAATCTGATGCAATAAAGCCACTCTCCCTTTATTTCTTGCTCAAAATTAAAGCAGTTCACAGTGAAAGCAGTTTAGTAACAAAATTGCCTATCTTTTGCTGCTAATTATTTATTATATTCATTTTATATAAATTATATATGTGTAATGCATTACAATAAGCATTTATATTTTGACAATTTTCAACTTTTAATTTAAATTACTATCTGTAATTGATTGTGTAGGCATCATTCTAATTATAGATATCTCTAATTGAATTACCACTAGTAAAAAATATAATTCAAGATAGCGCTTACTGGTGATTGACTAGTCATAACTCAAATTTAAGATATCTTCAATTTATCTTCTTTAAAGATCCAAAATACATGTTTAGATATGAAAGTAATGTATTACTACTTAAGTTACAAATGTAGATATCTTAAATTGGATTTTTGACTAGACAAAACTTGATAAGAGATATACTGAATTGGAATTATTCCTAGTCAAATTTTATATTTCGGATATCTCAATCTGATTTTTGACTAGAAATACCTTTCTCTGGAGATATCTGCATTTAGCTTTGTGACTGGAAAGAAATTCAGTGTAGGTAAAAAATCCAAGTACACCCAGAGCAATGGGCAGCCTTTTTTTCTGCGGCACCCGGGGTAATGAGAGTTACATTCGATAAGAGTGGGCATAGAGAGTGTCAAAACATCAAGGAAGGAGAGGAAGGAGAAACACGGAAACGCATAGACCTGGCATGAATATAACATCTTCTCAGAGTTTCTCTCATGACTTATACGAATAAAGATTTTGCTTGGCAAGATAACTGGTGTCTGGTCCCGTGAATCAAATAATAACGGGGAAAAGGCTTAATTCCAAGTCTACACATGCCACTAGTGTAGCCAGGGCCGGCCCGAGGCATAAGCGAACTAAGCGGCTGCTTAGCCCTTGGCCACCAGGGGGCCCCCCCAATCGAGTTGAAAAATCGAAAAATATTTTTTTAGGTAACTTAAACAAGTGACATAAATGAACGAATTAATATGAATGAACGAATAATTAAAGACAATAAAAGAAAATTCTGATTTCATGATCAATATATCTCCCTACAACTGCTGCTGTGTCTGCCAGCGTTTAAGTCATGCGCATATCTAGACACCTCGCGCGTGCATAGACAATTTGTGCGCAACTGCGCATAGTCGCGGTCTCGCGGTAATGTTAAGCAATGTCACAAAAAAGGACGTATCCCTCTGGTGCCGAAAATAGAACGAAGAAAATGACAGAGGAGGAGAAAAAAAGAGCAAGATAAAAGTATGTTTGCATGATTACTTACGGTATGTTTTGTGCAGCAATTGAACCATTCCTATCTACGGAAAGCCCAGAGGGGAAAAATACATTGCATACACACATATACAACGAGCGCCAGTATATCATTACCGGTATTATAGTAATAGACTTTGTTGGATTCTGTCATGTACAATCTAACAAAGTCTGTTACAATAATACTAATAAAGAAAGACTTTGTGGACAGTTACACTGTATTGAGACAGTTGAGAAATAATAATATTTTTACAGTTTTCAACAATAATTGTCATTGTTGAACCCTTGCTCTTATTATGTTTTTGATTTCTCAGTTGTCATTATTTTAGCAAATAATTTATTTGATATGTTTTGAGACAGTTTGTTTTAAGAAGTTTCAAAGAGTTAGTAAAAGAGTAAAGTAAAAGTTAAAAAAAATATTTAAGTAGGCTATCTGTTTTTTATTAAGTATTTATTTTGTATTTATACAAAACCTCACTGTATTCATTTATAATGTATCATTGTTGCGTGATATTTGTGTCAATAATCGTCAAGCACAGGTGACTCCGCGTAGTGGGAGGGGCCCCCAAATCAAATTCTGCTTAGGGCCCCCAAAAGGCTCGGGCCGGCTCTGAGTGTAGCCATAACAACAAGGAAAACTCTGCACTGTGATATATTGTACTGTGAAAGTAAGAGGCACTCTGGGATTTTGAGTCATGGTTGTATATGGCTAGTAAGCTGACTTAAAATTTCTCTCTAATATGAAATCTACATATAATCGTACATTGTAAGTACATAATAGCTACAGTGTCAATTATATAACATATAAATACATTTTTTATTACAAAAAAAGTCTACATTTACAGTGTTGAAAGTGAATGTCAAAAGTCAAATATAAATAATACCAACAACAAAATTGATTTAACGCTAATTTTATTTACTGGATAACTTGTATAGTTAATTTCTGCTGAGGAAAAATATGGGCTATTCATGCATTTTTTTACTGTACCGTAATATAATAACTTTTTTTGTTGTTGTTATTTTTTCATCATATGTTTTTTGTCATTTTTCTCAGGTTTCAGAAGTACAATATAACATTTAGGAGCAAAAATACACAGCAAGAGACCAAAGGCAGAAGCTAGAATAGCAAAGACATGGACAGCAACCATATACTTTCCACGAGAGCTCACATAAACTGGAATGAATGTTATCCACACAGCAAAAAATATAAGCATGCTAAATGTGATGAATTTAGCCTCATTAAAGTTATCTGGTAGTTTTCTGGCCAAAAATGCTAATAAGAAACACAAAGAAGCAAGGACGCCAATATATCCTAACACACACCAAAAACCAATTTCAGATCCTACAGCACATTCAACAATTATTGTTGCACTCATGAACTTGTTGTTATATGCAGCAACAGGAGGCTTAGTTGTTAACCATATTATGCAAATAAGTGCTTGGACAAAAGTGCACAATATTACACTTGATCTTTGTTTAGCAGGGCCAAACCACTTCATGACATTACTGCCAGGGAGGGTGGCCCTGAATGCCATTAAAACTACAACAGTTTTTGCCAAGATGCATGAAATACAGAGAGTAAAGCTGACTCCAAAGGCTGGATACCGAGTCCGGCATAACCAGTCAGTGGGCTTCCCTATAAATGTCAGGCCAATCAGAAAGCATGCGCAGAGGAACAGGAGGAGAAGGAAACTTAACTCCATATTGTTTCCTCGTATGACTGGTGTTTTCCTGTACATTATAAACACACCAAGCACTGCTAATGCTGCACAGGCCCCGAATGCTGAAAATGCCCACAGGATTATTCCCAAGGGCTCCTGAAAGGACAAAAACTCTAATGTTTTTGGAATGCACTTGTCTCGAGCTTGGTTTGGCCATGTTTCCTTTGAACATGTCAGGCAATCATTTGAGTCTGTGGAAAAAATTGTGAAAAGGGGGAGCATAAAATGTATTCATATATATTTTTTTACATTTATTGATTGATTGACTTCCATGTTTTGTATATTAATTAATTTATTTATTATTATTATTATTATTATTATTATTCAAAATTCCATTAAGTGAGGAGCTGTGAAGAAATTCACACCTGTTTCATTACTGATCTCTCCTTCGGCACACAATATGCAGTCAAAGCAGCAAACTGGCTTTCCTTTTTGCCTGGCCTTCCTGGAGCCTGGCAGACAGCTTTGACTGCACAATGATTCTGGTGCCTAATGACCACAACAGAACAAGCAGTAGAGATGTAGTCTGAACTCAATGAGAGTGCAAATCACCACATACTTTCATTGCATAAAGAAATATGCAACTTAAAACCTTATAAATAAAACATGTAGCAGGATTATTTACATGTAACATATTTTGGTAACACTTTAGTTTAGGGTACAATTCTTACTGTCAACTAGTTGCTTACTAGCATGCATATTACTAAGTTAGTTGCTGTAATTTAGTACTTATAAAGCACATATGCATGCCTTATTCTGCATGACCATATTCTACATCCCTTAATCCTACCCAATACCTAAACTGAACAACTACCTTACTAACTATTAATAAGCAGTAATGAGGAGTTTATTGAGGCAAAAGTCATAGTTAATAGTAAGTTAATCGTGAGAATGGTACCCTAAACTACAGTGTGACCCAAATTGTATATACAAATGTTTAGTACAAAATTAAATCCACAGTGCATTGCCATGTAAAGTTACAAAACTGGATTTTTTTAAGTTCAGCCATAATCATTGGGAAGATTTGAAGGCAAAACAAACATAATAAACAATATCTGGTGATGAGTGGGATGGCACACACCTTCTCTCCTCTGTGCCACATAATTACTGGCTCATCTATTATTAGGTCCTTGTCTTCTTCAAGGGAGGCATCATAGAATCCCACCCTCACTAGCTGAAGGGAGCCATCAGACCCTCTTTGCCAGTTCATCAGATCGTAGGATGCAACTGGATCACCGCTGTCATCAAATCTGACCTCTTCTCCTAATGTTGTGAAATGTGTTTGTTTCATGTAGTGCAGGAGCTTAGATGAAGGTTGGAAGACAGGATAATGCAAAGCAAAAACATTCAAATGCATGGATGGAAATATTTAGATACATAGATGTTATATTTAACCGTTGCTTTAAAACTTGTACAATACTTGATAATTCCTTATCAGCGCTATAAATGCAGAGGACGTAAAATGGTGAGTAACACACACCTGCCATGGCAGAATTTGATACAGACTCCCACATGTCCCATTTTGAAAGGGGCCCTTTCCTGGGACACATGTGCTCATGTCGTGTAGTGCATGTGCTATGAGATACACAGCCTTATAAACATTGTAGGACACTCTGAGTTGTGACACATCTGAATAAGGAGTGTACACATCATCCAAACTCTCACTGCCATTGCAGGGTGGCCAGTTCTGTGCCCCTTCTTCATGTACATGGGTGTTTAAGGACCCATTCAGCCGACAATGAAAAGTCTCTTCCCAAAACTCAGATAGGAAATGGGACGTCTCAGCAACAGAAAAATGTACTCTTCTGAGGTAACTGCCAAGATGTGGAATATCAGCTCTCCGTATGGCAAACCCCAATGTTCCCTTTAACAGATCCCCAAAATCCTCCCAGAGGGCTTTTGATGTGGCCCAGGCCTCACTGGCAATCCACTGTAGATGTGTGAGATTTTGCCGTCTGCACTCTTTTAGTATACTATGTAGTTCTGATTCCCCAGAGAAGTTTACTGTTACTGTAGCAGATGAGGCTTTTAAAATGTTCACGAGTTCCTCCACTGCATCTTGTGTCAGTGCAACAGGATAAAAGTGGACATAAGCAGGACAAACGTTAAATCTTTCTGACTCTTTCAGGAAGAGCTGGATGGCAAACCGAGCATAGTCTGAATCCACACCGATCACCCCGACCCATGTCCATTGAAAATAATATACAAGTTTTACCAAAGCTTTAATCTGAAATAGATCACTTGGCATTGTCCGCATGAATGCTGGAAACTCTCTCTTATTACTGAGACAGGAACAGGATGCAAAGTAGCTCACCTAAAATATAAAAACACATTTCAGTAAGATTAAAAGTCTAATTTTAATCTTACTGAAGATCAGTTAAGTAATATTAATCTATCTGTCAAACAATATATGATAGCATTAAATCAATACAACATTACAGCCTTCATTACCAAGAAAGAAAGGCAAAAATTAATGATGTTAAATGTTTTACCAAGGGTATTTTGAATGAGCCTAGAGTTCTCAGAACAGCCATGGATATTCCTGATGCAGCATCTCCCACAATTACAGGGCTCGGCTGCTTTTGAGTGTCTTCACAGCTTTGTCCACTGTCCCTCTCAGGCTGTCCATTGACCAGGAGAAGAGACCTCTTGACAGATACAGGTATGTCATCACCGCTGTCCCTGATGTGGTAGCCCAGAGATAGGTTTGGCAAAAGGTCTTGCCGCTGGTTTATTTCTCTTACAGCAAAGATCATCGTCTGCATCCACCTCAGTGCTCGAGGGGTAAAGCTGCAACAGATTTCACACACACATGTATTGACTGCATTTTAAATTGCAATACGACAAAGAAAATTAAAACAATTTCTAAACATTTAAATTGTTTTACACAACATATATCAGATTATGAAAGCATGACACACAATTTATACATGGTTGGTTTAGGTTTGGTCCTGAAAGAAAATAATGACGATATAGGGCTGGAATGCAAAGGAAAAATCCCACCCAAAACCACATCTCCCCCTTGGTAAAAGCTGTATTCATCCTCGTCTCCCTGAAAGACACAGTTGTCCTTGCTTTTAAGCTGACTCTGCAAACCAATACACAGAGGCCAAAATGTAAGCAACATTGCATAAAGCCATGCCATAACTGACAAAGAGAAATTAATCTAATGGGTACGGCATATATAGATAATCTGCGATTGAGGGATGGATTTAATTTTTCATCTGAAGACAAGCAAACCAAAAAGCATAGGCCCCTCCTGCTGTCAATCTTTAATGTACCAAGCCCTTGTGAATTTAATCACTTCTTTTAACCAATTATAATGCACGCCTGATACACATTCAAACCCAAGACAACCTTTAAACATTCAATTAAAAAGGATTAGAACATTTGTAATCTTTAATGCAATTCTGGTTTAATAAAGTGGTCACATAATAACTTTAAATGTGTTATTTTCTATGTTTGTTACTTTCACCATAGCTATGCTGGTGCTTTTTAACTATAGACTGTAAACACTGTAAATATGTAATAATAATTTAAAAAAAAGGTGGATCAGACCTGTAGCATGGACACTGTAACAAACTTAACACTAGAAGTGCCAGAATTCCATAACTACTAGAACTGCCACAAGCGGTCATTTTGACCGTTAGATTGCAAACTCTATATCTTTAATGATAAATACCCAATTGAGAGATTAATGCATTCATTGTATTAGGATATCTTTTAAAAACAAAACAACACCAAACTGTACATTTAAACAAGTTTAATTATACATTTATAAATAATAATATCATTAGTAGGCTAGCCCGTAATTATCGCATATTCACAACAGATAGGCTATATTCCATATCCATTCAACATAACTCAGAACAAGATAGGCCTAATAACAACTAAAAGTATCTTATTTATATATGCTTTTGACAGTGAGAGAGACAATGTCACGGTTTATGAATTCGCTGTCTCCTTTCTCGTCTTGTTGTGTTTGTGTGTGCGTGGTTGCTGATCTTTGCCACTGATCAGCCAACCCGCCAGCTATAGCGGATCAGCGAACCCTTTTTAGTGTCACTGTTGTCGCTTGGTCTTTGTCAGACCGTGGATGTTTCCTGCGTGTTTGTTCCCTGCCTGTATCCGTTTTCCGTGTGTCATCCATCCATGTTCAGCACTCCTGGTTCTACACGCAGCGTCCCTGTGCAGCCAAGGGTTTCATACTGGACATTTGCACACCTTAACTCTCCCAGCATCTGACTAACTCTCAATAAACATGTCTGTCATTTTGCAATTGAATCTTCTGATTATTTCTTAACAGACAAAGGTCAACCGTGGGAAATTTAAAAAAAGAATACCGCGAAATTCAGTGCGGTCAATATGATCATCTATGGCCGAAATAGGTACATATGTTCATTTGTTTTTTTGCCTTATGTGTAATTTATATTAAAAACATTTTAAATGAAAATACAGACACTTCTAGGAAAAGTCAGGTACCAGCAGGATTTTATTTATTTTTTCCACAAAGTTATTGCAGATATAAAATTCAAAATGGTAAAAATGACCGTCTTGGCCGTTCTAGTGTTAAGCGTTGTCTACTCTACCATGATCAGTGTTGCCAGACGTACGATAATTATCATATTTGTACGATAATTTTGACCTCTGTACGATGTACGATCAATAATGAAAAAAATTCCATAATGTACGATAATTTCAGAATTTTGTGAGACTTCAATCGGAGGTCATTGTGCTTCTAAACTCATTGATCTAGGTGTGGATCTACGTCATGATTGTGAGGAGAAAGTGAAGATAAGAGAGCACGGCAGAGAGGGAGCGAGAGACCTTGTGTGTGTGCCTCATGAAAGCTACGTCCCCCCCCCCCCCCCCCCCCCCCCCCCCCACATCCCGCGGTCAACAATCCAGTCAAATCTCCCCAAACCGGTCAACAATCCAGTCAAATCCCCCCAAACCGGTCAACAATCCAGTCAAATCCCCCCAAACCGGTCAACATAGTCCAGCTTAAGTAAGTTCAGTGATGGTTCATTTTTGTTGTAAAAAAGTTATTAATTTAGTTCGTATATATATATATATATATAGCCGCTCTGGAGAAAAGATGTCATCGTCCAGCTCAGTTCAGTTTTCATATAATGGTGTCAATGCATTTAAGTCCCCCGCAAAAATGGCCAAATTGTCTCCTCTAATATTTGCTATTCTTGATGCTGCTCTGTTGTACCCCAGTCCGCTTGTCAATGTCAAAATGTTGGAGATGGCCAATCACATCAAAGAAGGTGGGACTCGCTGTTAATGGTAATAATATGCATGACTAACATATAAAACCGAAGGTAAGAGAAGCATCACTTTGAATTTTTTTTCTTCTCGTGGAGATTAACAGGATAATGATTCAGATTTTTGTCTCTGTATTTCACCTTTCCAGTGCAGCTGTGACTTCAAGCTGCAACCCACAGGGTGACTTTAATCTTCCAGTGTTCTTGTCGAGTGGAGACTTCACAATAGGAGGAATTTTTCCTTTGCATTATAGAGTAGAACTTCCATCAACAGACTACATAAAGAGACCTTTGGCAGCACAGTGTCAAGGGTAAGGACATGTCTTTCCTAACCTGTAATTTATAAAAATCTATTGTTTACTGTTTACTTTATTCCTTTTCCAATAAATAATTTTGAGAAACTAATCCATTGTTTTACAAGAATTTCAACTAAGGTGTTTTTATTTTTTTTTTATGCAGGTTTGATCCAAGAGCTTTCCGATGGGCTCTCACTATGACGCTAGCTGTGGAGGAAATTAACAACAGAAAAGACCTTTTACCAAACCATACTCTGGCTTATAGTATCTTTGACTCTTGTGCCACCCCTGTAACGGCTCAGAAAGCAGTCCTGGCAGTACTGAATGGGCAGGATGTTGTTCAGAGTTCAATGTGTTCTGGAACTAGTCCTTTATTAGGAATTATAGGGGAATCTGGATCTTCACAATCCATTGTCGTCTCCAGAACTCTGGAGCCTTTCAGAATTCCCATGGTAAATATATATATATATATATATATATATATATATATATATATATATATATATATATATATATATATATATATATATGACTTATAATGATGTCTTATAATAAAAGTATGTTAACTACTCTTGCGAGATTTTTGTATTGTCTATACATTTTTCTGTTATATATGTACAAAGTTGGCTAACAGTTGCTTTTTCTTTTTCTTTCTCATTCTATTTTTTTTTAATTTATAGATAAGTTATTTCTCAACCTGCTCTTGTCTAAGTGATCGGAAGCAGTTCCCAACATTTTTCAGAGTGGTTCCCAATGATGATTATCAGGTCAAAGCTATTGCACAGCTGTTAAAAAGATTTGGCTGGACATGGATTGGTGTGGTCACTGAAGACCATGACTATGGCAGATTTGCTTTACAAGGCTTAAAGCGAGAAATTGAAAATACTAACATTTGTTTGGCCTATCATGAAATGATCCCAAAAGACTATACCCAGGAACAAGTCCTGAAGATTCTTAAAGTAATGAAGGAATCCACAGCTAATGTGGTCATTGTTTTTTCAGGAGAGGGGGAATTTTACCCTTTCTTGAGAGAGTTTGTGGCTCAAAATATCACAGGAATTCAGTGGATTGCAAGTGAGGCTTGGATTACAGCTTCAATTTTAGCAGAAATGTATCCATTCCTAGATGGCACAATTGGGTTTGCAATACGGCAAGGACACATCCCAGGTCTCCAGGGTTACCTCGAAACAGTGACCCCAGAAAGGTACCCTTCAAACCCCCAAGTTCAGGAGTTGTGGGAGGCTCTGTATGGTTGTTCGCCCTCCACGTCCAACTTGAACAGTCATTTGCCCTCCTGCACGGGGAAAGAAACTCTCAGACAAGAACACTCTGCCTACATGAACACTTCCAGCCCTCGTGTGACCTACAATGTGTATAAAGCAGTGTATGCCTTTGCTCATTCTCTACATAATCTCATTCACTGCAGGCCTGGAAATGGTCCATTTGAGAATTTATCATGTGCAAACCTCAGCCATGTGTTTCCATTGCAGGTAAAAGTACCTTAGGATTTGATGAGAACTGGTTTTCAGACAGAATAGCAATTATATTGTATGAGATGAAGTGTCTTTCTTCTTACTAAATTGACCCCCTCTTCTTGTTGCTTTGTTATACTCAAAAGCTTCAGCATTATTTACAGGAAATCTCCTTTTCTGTTTCTGGAGAGGAAGTTAACTTTGATATCAAGGGAGATTCAATCCCATCATATGACTTGATAAACTGGCAAAGACACTCAAGTGGAGATATTCAGTTTGTGAAAGTGGGACTCTATGATGGTGCTCAGAATTCTGGGAGAGAACTGGTGATTGAGGAACAGGCCATTATGTGGTCTAAACAACAGAACAAGGCAAGGTGTTGACTGTGCACTGCACTGCCATCTGTTGTTCTTTTCAAATAAATGTCACTATGTGATCCTTGAGCCCCTATTAATATAAAAACATTGAGTATAATGAGGGATTTTTTTTTTTACTTGTTTATGCTTCAATGCAATTTAAAGGAGTCAGTGCACTTTTTTTACTTTATAATAAAAATAATTGTGATATACTGTAGGTACCGGTGTCTGTATGCAGTAACGGCTGTACTCCAGGATTCAGAAAGGCTGTCCGTCGTGGGCAACCTCTGTGCTGCTTTGATTGTGTCCCATGTGATATTGGCAAGATCAGTAATCAGACAGGTGATGTATGTTTTCCTACTTGACAATAAAATATAAGTCCTCCATCATTTGATTTAGTTATTTTATTTTATTTCTTTTTTTATATAGACTCAGTAGATTGTCTGTCATGCCCTGAAGACTACTGGTCCAATGCAAACGGAACAGTGTGTGTCCCGAAAGTAGTTGAGTTTCTCTCCCATGATGCAATGGGAATCACGCTGACTGTGATAGCTATAGTTGGAGCCTTTCTGACTGTCACAGTGCTGGGGATATTTCTGTACAACAGAGGAACCCCTATAGTCCGTGTGAATAACTCAGAGCTCAGTTTCTTCATCTTGTTATCACTGACTCTATGCTTTCTATGCGCTTTGGTGTTTATTGGGGAACCCACATCCTGGTCCTGCATGCTACGACACACTGCCTTCAGCATCACCTTCTCCCTCTGCATATCTTGCATCCTGGGCAAGACTTTAGTGGTGCTGGCAGCTTTTACAGCTACCCGACCAGGAAACAATATAATGAAATGGTTGGGCCCAATACAGCAGAGAATCATAATCTTCTGCTGCACTCTAGTTCAGGTGGTTATATGTACTGTCTGGCTTGTAGCGTCCCCTCCTTTCCCCTATAGAAACACTAAATATCAGCAGTCCAAGATCATCCTGGATTGCAGTGTGGGCTCTGATCTGGCCTTCTGGTGTGTGTTGGGATACATAGGCCTTTTGGCTTGTGTCTGCTTTTTTCTGGCATTTTTAGCACGGAAGTTGCCAGGCAGTTTTAATGAGGCCAAATATATCACCTTCAGCATGCTTATATTTAGTGCAGTGTGGCTGGCATTTGTACCTGCATATGTCAGTTCACCTGGGAAATTTACAACTGCAGTGGAAATTTTTGCTATTTTAGCTTCTAGTTTTGGCCTGCTCCTCTGCTTATTTGCCCCCAAATGTTACATTATTTTACTGAAGCCTGAAAATAACACTAAGCAACATTTAATGGGAAAAGTTACTAAATAAAACCATTTTGTCTTATTGTATGGATACAATTTTTGTGACAACATCTTTAATACAACAGATTTCAAGAAGATATATTAAGGAAATTATAGTTATAAATAACTGTGAAAACCAAATTATATCTGTAATATTTTAATATTACAATAATAAAATTAGATTATACATTTATGACATTTTAAATGTTAATATATATATTGTTTTTTTTACAACAAATAACATATTTACAAAATGCATGTAGACGTCTTTAAAAAATACTGTCTTTAAGTCAAGTCAAGTCAGCTTTATTTATATAGCGCTTTTTACAATACAAATTGTTTCCAAGCAGCTTTACAGAGAGAACAGGAAAATAATGCAACAGTTTGTTTCAGCTGTACAGCAGATCTAGAAGAAAATAGCGTCATAGTCCAGGTTAAGTAAGTTCAGTGATGGTTCATTTTAGTTATAAAAAGTTATTAATTTAGTTATATATTTATAGAGAGCCACTCTGGAGAAAACAGTGATGTCATCGTAAGTTCAGATCAGTTCAGTTCTCATATAATGGTGTCTTTAATAATATAATGCTTTCAAAAGTACTTGGTCATTTTACAGATACTTTAAAAAAAAATCAACCATGTGAGGTTTGTTCTAAAAGATAACAAACACACTTTTCACAAATGTTTGTTTAGAATGACTAAATAATAGACAATTGAAAGGTTAACTGATTTGCACATCCAGTAAAATGCAATAAAATACATTGTAACACTGGGCAAAAATGACTCATGAAACAATAAAGAAAAGATCTAGCATGATTTCCTTGCAGATGATATATTTTTTATGTAACGCAGTGGAATATATACATTTAAAAGTGTACATTTAAAACTACTATCCTGCTGTTGCAAAATGCGGTAACGCTTTAGATTACAGCCCGGAAAGTACTGTGTAATTAAGAGGAATTTACAGTGTAACTTTCTGTAATTATAGTGTACCTATAAAGTACTTTCATGTAAATATAAGGGAACAATATTTTAAGTTTGGGGAATAAAGGGGTAACAACCAGGGGAATTAAAAACATATTTATACTGTAAGTATTATAGAACTAAGGGGTACTTATTCTACTATTATGATACAACAATCGTACATTTGGGAGGAATTTAGCGAGAACATACACTGCATACCTTTTTGTAATAATTGTGTACCAATACATACTGTTTAGCCTTTTTAAAAATGACAGGGTACATATCTAGGCATTTATACAATTTTTTTTTTTTTTGGATAGCAAAAGTGCAGATGTTTAAGTTTGGACTAACATGTTTCAAGGCAAGAAAAGCTAAGACTATTGCAATTTTTTTAAATATTGGGAAATATATCTTGTTTGATGCGGTTACAGGGTAAGTGGTGCTTGTATAATAAATAAAGGTTTCCGAGTCAGTGATATAAGATTGTGTGTATGCATTATTATTGCACTTACCCTGTAACTACATGGAACAAGAGGGTAACAAGCATCACTTTAATTTACAGCCCGCAATGTCACACTTACCCTGTAACTACATGGAACAAGGGGGTAACATGCACCACTACATGAAACAAGAGTATCTTTCCCCAATATTTAAGCAAAAGTTGCAATAGTTTTCGTTTTCAGTGCATTTTTGTTAAAAAGATTTTATAAATGCATAGATATGTACCCTGTAATTTTTAAAAAGGCTATACAGTTTGTAGGTTCACCATTATTTCAAAAAGGTACGCAGTGTATGTTCTCGCTGAAATGCTCCCAAATGTAAGATTGTTATATCATAATAGTACCCCTTAGTTAGTTAGTTTTAATTCTCCTGGTTGTTACCCCTTTATTCCCCAAACTTAAAATGTTGTTCCCTTATACTTATATTGTAAGTACGTTATAGGTACACTATAATTACCGAAGGTTACCCTGTAAAACCGCTATAATTACGCAGTACTTTCCGGGCTGTAATCTAAAGCGTTACCCAAAATGCTATTAAAATAAAGCCTGTATATGTCATGTATTTCATTTGGGACTTTTAATGTGGACAAATAACATAAAAACCTGTGTTTGACATGAAAAAATGAGGCCTGCAATTTGTCCTCAGGCTAGGGAATAGACATAACTGTATGTCAGTATCACTTATTCCACTTCTACTTTTCCAGAGTTAGATTATTGGCTACTGACATAAGGGCCGTTTCTCAATATGTGTTCTTGTCTGTACTTGTGTTCTTGTGGACTTGTGAAACGTCATCAGTCACTGCCCAAGTACTGTCCCAATTCAAAGTTCACATCTAGCCAAGTCCTGTTCAAATCCCCGGATGTGTTCTTGATCCGTCCCGTTTACCGAGGATGCATCGAGAGGTGACTTTTGCGGACTTGAGACAGCCGGGTATCCCAGAATGCATCTCGCACCAACCAGCAAGCGTCAATGGTGTAGCGGGACCTGACTACGCCACCCTGTTTATCAGGGAAATATTAATCCTAAAGATTTAATGTTTTACACTAAAGAAACAGGAACGTGATTGTCAAAGGAGGGCCAGAGACGTGGATACTAAATTTACAAATGTTTTATTTTAATACTCGCAACCATTTAAAAAAGACATTAGGAAAGAACTGGGTCATCAGCATTCACCACAAAAGAGACCAAGAGATAAAGGAGGCCGAGGCTTAACGGCAATTCCAAGTGCGCACACGGCTTCTATATCGCTCTCAACACCCTGTGTACAAGCATCAACACACACTGCAATCCAGTCCAGCACAGCACTCTTTGACGAACCCACCACCGCACGTAAGGCCTACTAGTGGCCTGCCCTGAAGCCTCGGCTCCTGTAACGAGAGTAAAAATTACTACAGGTCTCAACACACAAGACTCTTACTCCAAACATACACACATAATAAACATTTAAACAAGTAAACAAAAAAACATATTACAAAAAATGAAAATCAAGGTTTGATGTCACCACTGGGTTTCTATTAACCTCCCTGACCTTCTACCAGCACATTTGAGGGAAATCAGACCTCAAAACAAACACAATTCTGCAAAACACTGACAAAGCAAAACAATCAGAACATTCAGTTAAGAAACCAATGACAATTGAAGATGCAAAAAATAAAGATAAGAAACAAACAAACAAAAAACACAATTTGAAAGACTAGTTAGTAAAAAAACGGCCAGCGACCACAGTGACACGCACTGGAAAACAAGCGTCACACAAAACACTCAGGCTGTGCACACACGGGTTTGGAAGAGATTTCGTTATTGTAAATAATCTGAAGGTACAAGCAGCAGCGTCAAACAGCGTTGCCCACCAGGCGCCGCAGAACATCTATTACTCCTAAAATACAAACAAACATATATTTGCAATGTATGACAGAATGGGCGCTGCACAAAATGGACGTTTCACGTACCTTTAATTCATAAACCCGACGCCCACCCACGCCACGCCGAACATCACCATCCCCCAAAGCACGGGAATGCGAGAGGGACATCCAAAGGGAGAGCAGCCGCCGCCCAGAGCCCACACAGCGAGCTATCCCCACAGCTATAACCCACACAATTATTACAACACATAACACATCGGGGTGCTAACTAATTAGCCAACGCACACATACGTTACCTCAAAGCATCAGGAGACACGGGACTGCAAGAGAGGCATGTAACAGGAGAGCTGGGGCCGCCAACAGCCGCAAATTATCCTGAAGCTATGAACGACACAATCGTTTATACAAGCTCCCGCATCTGGGTTCACTAACGAGGCAAATAGGACCTACCTCAAAGCGGAAACAGCAACGAAAACCAGAAGGGGCGGTCCCCGAGCAATGACGCGACTCAGACGGCAAGCACACGCAAGGGTTGACTACAATTCCTTTTTATACTGTCCCTCCTGTTCGTGATTGGACCCTCACTACCCCCGGCACATCAGTTTAATTATAGAGCCACAATAAGTCCCACTACAATCTACCCCCCACACTCGGATCGTCGCCCCGACGGTCCCAAAACCAAATCAACGCCACTTAATCCCATGGCCTAAAAATGCCTGTTATACCTTGTATTTGCTGAAGAGAGGCCCCACCCATCTCTCCCACTGAACGGGGAAGATGATGTAGATTTGGATGGAGCCCCGCAGTTACACATCTCGTTCTACGCAAGACAACCT
The DNA here is from genome assembly GCA_030578255.1 of Tiaroga cobitis. Taxonomy (NCBI): domain Eukaryota; kingdom Metazoa; phylum Chordata; class Actinopteri; order Cypriniformes; family Leuciscidae; genus Tiaroga; species Tiaroga cobitis. The sequence goes on from CM060608.1 coordinate 2,197,404, forward strand.
CATCAGCCCCAGGCAGGCCCTCAGGCTGGGGTCCCTAAGTACTGGCTATACTTCCTTCTGGAACCAGTTGTCCTGGCTCCATCATAGGAACTGGTCCTGCAGGATCTATCCACTCCTGTGGGCCCGGTTCCATTTCAGGTACCAGCCCTCTCGGTTCTAGTTCAACAGCGAATCGGTCCTGCTCCTGTACCACAGCCAGCAGATCCCCCTCATCCTCGTCTTCAGCCTCCGAGGGTGTGTCCACAAATGGGTCATGGAAGGGACTACCACGGTCCGCAGCCCCAGTGTCCTTACAGACTCGACTCTTTACCAGTGAACGGTGCACATTCCTGGTCTTGGTAAGGACATCTACAGGCACAATTGTGTATACTACACCACCCTCCTTAGGTGCCCTCGTCACTTGATAAACCACTGGGCTCCACAGGTCCTGGATTTTGTGACGGCCCCTTACCCCATAATCCCGGAGGTACACCAGCTGACCCTCCACCAGTAGTTCATCTCTGACATGCTGATCGCGATGGGCCTTGCGCCTGTCGGCCATCACCTGCAACAGTTCCCGTGCACCTGCAAAGGCTACCTGTAGCCTGGTTTGATGCTCCAAAACCCAGTCATGCACACTACCCTCTCTTGGCTGTGGCTCTCTCCCCAACAAAAAATCCACGGGCAATCGCGGCTCTTGACCGAACATCAAGAAGCGGGGTGATTCCCCTGTGGACTGATGAGGAGTGCTATTATAGCTGAACACTACCTGGGGAAGACAAGCTACCCAATCACGTTTCCTGGACACGGGCAGTGTGCGCAACAGATTGTGTAACGTGCGATTGAAGCGTTCACACTGGCCGTTGCCAGCCGGGTGATATGGGGTCGTACGAGACTTCTCCACACCATAGAGGTTACATAACTGACGGATTAGCAAGGACTCAAAATTTCGACCCTGGTCAGAATGGACACGGCCCGGAACGCCAAATCTATAAAACTATTCTGTCACCAGTGCTTGGGCCACTGTTTCGGCTCGCTGATCCCTTGTTGGAACAGCCAGGGTATATTTACTAAACACGTCAGTCATTACCAAGACGCTTTCAATACCAGAGTGTGTGGGCTCCAAAACGGTGAAGTCCACAGCGAGGATGTCGTTTGGCCTAGATGACAAAAACCTCCCCATAAATCCCTGAGCAAGTGGCTGGGTGTCCTTTGCTGACTGGCACCGATCACACTCCTGACAGCACCTCAGAGGACAATCCCGGCCAATAGCACCTCTGTCTCACTAGCTCAAGTGTGCGCTCTCTGCCCTGATGTCCGTGCTGCTGATGCAACTGTCTCAAAACCTCTGGCTTCAAGACTGCGGGCAATACCAATTGCAACATCTCTTCCTTACCCCCAGGGCAGTAAACCCTTCGACAAAGCATACCGTCTTGCTCAACCAGACGGTCCCACTGATGGAGCAACGTTAGGGCTGCCTTAGTCAGCCGGCATCGTTCAGGGCTCGGGCGAGTACCACGTCTCCAGAATCGCAACACCTCCTGGATAACCGAGTCAGCTTCTTGCAGCAAACCCAACTCACCAGCTGAGTAGCCAGGAAGCGTAGAGACCACGCATTGGGTCACTACTCCAGCTGACTCCAACCCGACCAATGACCGCAATGACTCAGGAATTGCAGAGCCTGGGACCAACCCGTATAACACACCAGGATCCAAAGGGTCCCGCCGTGAAAGTACATCTGCGTTTTTGTTACTCTAACCTGAACGGTACTTAATGTCAAAATCAAAGGTCGCCAGTTGAGAAGCCCAACGCTGCTCAGTTGCACCAAGCTTTGCGGAGGTCAGGTGGCTAAGGGGGTTGTTATCTGTAAATACCACAACCTTACTACCCAACAAGTACTCGCGGAATGTCTCTGTCATGGCCCACTTGAGCGCAACAAACTCCAGCTTCATAGAGCTATAATTGGACATGTTGCGCTCAGTGGGACGTAGACTACGGCTGGCATATGCCACTGGTCTTGTCTTACCTTCATATTCTTGGGAGAGGACTGCCCCCAACCCTTGGTAGCTGGGGTCCACCTCCAAGATGAAGGGTTTAGAGAAATCCGCATACGCAAGAACTGGAGTGGTAGTAAGCTTCTCTTTCAACCCCTCAAAGCTCACCTGACATCTTTCACTCCAGGCATTCTCAAAGTTCATTCCTGTCTGTTTACCCTTTACAACGGCAAACTCCCCTACCAGCTTATGCAGAGGGGCAGCCACCTTGGCAAACCCCTCTACAAACCGCCGGTAGTAGCTGGAGAACCCCAGGAAGGACCGTAACTCTGTGACACTAGATGGACGAGGCCACTGGGCCACAGCCTCGATCTTACTTGGGTCGGTGGCTACTCCCCTAGAAGAAATGACATGACCCAAATATCTCACCTCCTGCTGGAGAAAAGCACACTTATCCAGCCTAGCCTTTAAACCTTCCCGCTCCAACCGGTCCAAAACTAGCTCCAACCTCTCCAAATGCTGAGCAATAGAGGTGGAAAACACCACTATATCATCCAGATATAAAAGTAGCGACTGGCACTGCTGGTCCCCGAATATCCTCTCCATGAGTCGCTGGTCGCTGGAAGGTAGAGGGGGCATTGCACAAACCGAACAGCATTTGGTTCCATTCGAACAACCCAAAAGGTGTGCAAAAAGCGGTCTTAGGCTTGTCCCCGTCTGTGACCGGGACCTGGTTGTACCCACTAGCTAGATCCATGGTAGAGAACCAACAGGCCCCTGTCAACGCATCCAGCGACTCCTCAATACGGGGTAAGGGAAATGTGTCTTGTCTAGTCTTGGCGTTTAACCCTCTGAGGTCGGCTATCGCGCCGGCGCGATAGTCTCGCTTTTTTCTTATCAGTGCAAAAGAAACTCAAAATACTCTGTTGATTTTGATCTAACATATTAAGTGTTGTACATCATTAGATCCTGATAAGTGTCTGTTTTTTTTGTGGATACTCACAATAAAAACAAAGTGTTGTGCTTTTCGCCAAATAAAGAAAAACAAACATGATGCGCGTTCTGCCTTCTCTTACGGTTTGAGCATTGCAAGTTCAGAGCACTGTGAGTTGTTCTCCATTAACCCTCTGGGGTCTGAGGTGTTTTTGGGGCCATTGGGATGTTCTGATATGCCCTTACATTTGTGCTTTTTTCAGTTATTTATAAACATGTTAATGGCAAAGGTGTAAATTCACTCTATATAGCACAAACTGGGCTACCATAATTTCTAAGCAACATGTATGTACATGTTTGTATTTTTAAGAGAATAATGTTTATGCGTGGTTATTGAAAAAAATTAAAATGAAAGTTGTTGAAATAAGGCCACAAAACACATATTGATTATTTCTTCACAAGACTTTTGAAAATTGTATCACATAGCCTAGAATATTTGCTCCAAAACTATGTGAGAATCATCCTGACTTCTCATTCAGATAAGACAATAAAGTATTTTTACATTTTTAATGACGTGTTTTGTGTCAGAAAGCTTTATGCGAGGAGGCATGATCTCTCATTAGTATGTATGCATTTCACACCTGAGAAAGACAAAGACCCTCCCATAGTGGCCCTATTAGGTGCTATCAGGCCATATCATTATAAGGAGCCTTGCACAAAGAATGAGGAGATTTAAAAAAGAATGGCTTTTAGATTGTTTGGATTTATTTACAACACAACATAATCCAAAGATACACACATACCTGTCAACATAGTACATAGAAACATAGTACATACCTGTCATTTCCAAGGTGTTTGATTTTTCATTTTACCATGTTCATGTACAGAGACTGTTGAATGTTGAAGTCAGCAGGACTCAGTGGCATCTCTCCCTGTAAAAAATTAAATAAAAAAATAAACACCTTTGAACATGCTGATATCAAGAGAAACTATATGGCTGCACGACTTTGGGCATGCATTGTAGAAAAAAATTGCGATTTAATTATATATATATATATACGCACACACACACACACACACACACACACACACACACACACACACACACACAGTGCTTAGAATAAGTGAACACACCCATGCTAAAGTTGACTACCCTTCACAATATAGACATGGTTTTATTTCAGTTAGCCTAACTGAACATTTATACATAAATAATATATTGTATTTAGACAGTATCACATATTTTACCGGAGGCTGAAATATATTTCACTAAATCATTATAACCTAAGCAGTTATTCGCAAACAAAATAAATTACGCATAAGGCAGTATTTTAGCATGATAATCAGTGTCATAAACTAATCTCAAAACTGAGTGAAATATATGTAGTAGGCTAATATCACATTTAAAAAGTTTACACGAGCGTATAGGGATATTGTGACTGTGAGGTAATCTTTCCTATGTCAAAAGCTAGCCAAAACTAGGCAAAAATATAGTCTGAAAATTCATTTGAGCTCTATAATCAGAAAAGGAATTATATAACACTAAACAACTTACTCCGAACTTGTATCGGCGGGTTCAATTCGTTCTTCAAAATGCTGCCGTTGGTCGTCCGAGTTTCAAATTCCTCTGAGGAAAAGGTGAATCCTTGCTGTCCAGAATCATATGAAGGGCTTCTTCACCGGAGTAGCGTGCCATCCTCAAAACGCGATGAACTATCAGTGAATCTCATGAAGAATCTTTGTGTTTTTATGGCATTGATCGGGGGCGTGTGCGCGATCACCTTAACTATTTACATGTGAACAGCGCCGGGGGCGTGGCGGCCTCAACTCATTAAAAATAATGAGGGGAGAAAGAAAAAAATGGACCTCTCCTTGGTTTCAAACGGATTGCATAAACTGAGAATATTTGTTTTTTTTATATAAATTACTTCATTTAAAAGAAGAGATGTCAAGCTTCATAAAGAAAAATCTCTCGTGCCTGTGTGACAAGTAATCGCGGAGTTACAGTTAATCTTAGGACACGTTTCTGAATGGACTTCACTGACAGAGAGAACGCAGAACTCGCATCATGTTTGTTTTTCTTTATTTGGTGAAAAGCACAACACTTTGTTTTTATTGTGAGTATCCACAAAAAAAAGAAACTTAACAGGATCTAATGATGTATAACACTTATATGTAAGATCAAAATCAACCGAGTATTTTGAGTCTCTTTTGCACTGATAAGAAAAAAAGCGAGCAGATCACTCCGGCGTGATTGCCGATCCCAGAGGGTTAATGTAGCACTACCACTCACTGATTGATCAGCAGGGGGCACGGAAGATTCTCTAGAGGGGCCGGCTATTGGACACGAAGGAGCAGCTCGGCTCTGGTCTTGACGCAATTTCTCATTATCTGCCCTCAGCTGAGCAACAAGATCCCTCAATTCCCGCATTTCCTCCTCCATTTTTTTTTATTTTTTTTTATTTTTTTATAAAACTTACCAGAGCAACCTCTGTAAGCAAATGCCACCGATATGGAAAACAGCGGTTGGAATGCTCCAAATCCCCTGAAATGACGCTGCTGCTCTGTCTCCAACACTATACTTGAAACACAGAAAGAAAAAAAAGAAACACTAATGCATTCATACAATGTACACAGTCAACAATTACCCAGATAACAATCAGCATCCACGTCTCAGTCCAACGGAGAAATTCTACTGCCCTGCCGACTACACCAGAATGTAGCGGGACCTGACTACGCCACCCTGTTTATCAGGGAAATGTTAATCCTAAAGATTTACTGTTTTACACAAAAGACACAGGAACGTGATTGTCAAAGGAGGGCCACAGACGTGAATACTAAATATACAAAAGTTTTATTTTAATACTCGCAACCATTTAAAAAAGACATTAAGAAAGAACTGGGTCATCAGCATTCACCACAAAAGAGACCAAGAGATAAAGGAGGCCGAGGCTTAACGGCAGGTACACAAATTCCAGTGCGCACAAGGCTTCTATATCGCTCTCAACACCCTGTGTACAAGCATCAACACACACTGCAATCCAGTCCAGCACAGCACTCTGTGACGAACCCACCACCGCACGTAAGGCCTACTAGTGGCCTGCCCTGAAGCCTCGGCTCCTGTAACGAGAGTAAAAATTACTACAGGTCTCAACACACAAGACTCTTACTCCAAACATACACACATAATAAACATTTAAACAAGTAAACAAAAAAACATATTACAAAAAACGAAAATCAAGGTTTGATGTCACCACTGGGTTTCTATTAACCTCCCTGACCTTCTACTAGCACATTTGAGGTAAATCAGACCTCAAAACAAACACAATTCTGCAAAACACTGACAAAGCAAAACAATCAGAACATTCAGTTAAGAAACCAATGACAATTGAAGATGCAAAAAATAAAGATAACAAACAAACAAAAAACACAATTTGAAAGACTAGTTAGTAAAAAAACGGCCAGCGACCACAGTGACACGCACTGGAAAACAAACGTCACACAAAACACTCAGGCTGTGCACACACGCGTTGGGAAGAGAGTTTGTTATCGTAAATAATCTGAAGGTACAAGCAGCAGCGTCAAACAGCGTTGCCCACCAGGCGCCGCAGAACATCTATTACTCCTAAAATACAAACAAACATATATTTGCAATATATGACAGAATGGGCGCTGCACAAAATGGACGTTTCACGTACCTTTAATTCATAAACCCCCATCCATCCACGCCACGCCGACGCCCATCCACTCCACGGCGAACATCACCATCCCCCAAAGCACGGGAATGCGAGAGGGACATGCAAAGGGAGAGCGGCCACCACCCAGAGCTAGAGCTTAGATCGGGCCCAAAAAATCAAGCCCGACCCGACCCGAGCCCGTGCACGTTGTGTCCGAGCCCGGCCCGGCCCGACACATTAACTGTAATTATGAGCCCGAGCCCGATTTAAACCCGACCATTTTTACGTTGGCCGTTATAACCAGGGGCGACGCCAGATCGTTTTTTTAACGCAGGTGCTGAATGGGTGCTAGACCATTGACGGGGGAGCGGCGCAATTTCAGCCTATATATAGCCTAGGCTATATTATAAAAGTACTATTAAGAAATGTGCAAAAATTGGCCACTTAATATTTAACATTCAATTATTTTAATTATCACAATGAAAGTTTTAATTTTATTAAATTGAACAAGCACAACATTCAACATTCAATCAAATATTCTTAAAGATTCATTATTATTAATAATGTTATTTCGACATGTGTGCGACGCGTGCAACAAGCAAGATGTGAATTTGTAGGCTAAATTCGGTGACCAGCGTGCCGAGAATTGATTTAATTTATGATGAGATGGCTCCAGTTCACGTGCTATGTGACCGCGGCTCGCTGGCGCCTCCATGTCATGATTAAATTGTCTGCTATATTTGCTTCTTATTTATTAAATCCAGGCAATTGGTCGATGAAAAATGTATTAGAATCAAGATACAATTTATACAAAACGAAATTCACTTTAAAGAAAGACTTTCTACAAAACAAAACATAATTAAGTGGTCAAAATCATGCCTGAACCACGCCATGTCTCCCGATATTGCGCATCCTCCTATCTACTCTGTTCACTTTCATAATCAACATAGATGGAAAAAAATAACATAATGTTTTAATAAATATGAAACTAAATGCACTTATTTAATGGCTACACGTAGGCCTACTACAGACTCTCTATTTGTACAAATTGCTGCACATTCATTTAATTCTGAATTTTGCACACATAAGTTGAAAGGCATGTTGCCTTTATTGCGTGCATTTATTAATTATTATCTTTATAATTAATGTAACAAGGACGAAGCATGTAAACTGCGTTGTTTATTTATTCAGAATCGAATGGATCGAAAATGGATCCGAATGAAGAAAAGTAAAAAAAGAAAAAAAAGAAGAAAAAAAGAAAACCTCGCCCTTAGCGGTATGCTTGGAGAAGTAACAAAAGAGGACATTGAAGGCTGACTATCATCCTTTCTGTCATGGCAAGCCTGCTTCATGTGTCTGCTCATCGTCGAAGTCCCAGTTTTTTTGCTGTCATAGGCGAGCAGTGCGCTGCACTTGCACTCAACAAAGCCAACATGTTGTCACTGCCCACGACTAATTTAAAATATTTCCATATCCGACTTTCCTTCATACTTGCACAAAGTATACTTGCTTAATTTTTTTCTTTACTTCTTCAAGCTCGATGTTGCACTTAAGCTACACAATACAGCACAGTGTGCGTGCGAGTGGAGGAGACGCTGCACGTGACGTGCTTGATCAAGGGCCCGACCCGACCCGAGCATAGTGGCGGGAAATATCGGCCCGGCCCGTGGGTCGGGTAGAGGATCTAAGCTCTACCCAGAGCCCACACAGCGAGCTATCTCCACAGCTATAACCCACACAGTTATTACAACACATAACACATCGGGGTGCTAACTAATTAGCCAACGCACACATACGTTACCTCAAAGCATCAGGAGACACGGGACTGCAAGAGAGGCATGTAACAGGAGAGCCGGGGCCGCCAACAGCCGCGAATTATCCTGAAGCTATGAACGACACAATTGTTTATACAAGCTCCCGCAACTGGGTTCACTAACGAGGCAAATAGGACCTACCTCAAAGCGGAAACAGCAACGAAAACCAGAAGGGGCGGTCCCCGAGCAATGACGCGACTCAGACGGCAAGCACACGCAAGGGGTGACTACAATTCCTTTTTATACTGTCCCTCCTGTTCGTGATTGGACCCTCACTACCCCCGGCACATCAGTTTAATTATAGAGCCACAAGTCCCACTACAATAGCAGAGGAGAAAACCTGCGTAATATCAAAATACTACTGTTATTGTGTCATGAAATGTAATTTTAAGAGTGTTTCAGGCGAGAATGTAGTTGTTTAAAGCTCAAATCTGTGGTTTATTTATAGAGATAGCGCCTATTTGAAAAATGTATCTGAAGTTTTCGGAGTTGTGACATCCAGGCGGTCACCGGGTGTTCAACGCTCATTAAACCCGACTGAAACAGCTTTCCTCAGCTAGTGGTTCTGACGTTTGCCGCTGGCTATGATGTCTCTAGTCTAGTGGATAAACATGACGTATAATTCGTTTTGTGTATAAGTCGATCTTTGGTCTCATTAATCTATAGTTTGTGCAAAAGGCAAAAAATCATTTTGGCTGAGGGCAAAGTAAAGTTTCATAACTTTATATAGGCTATTTAACTTTTAACTTTGTAGCTTAGAGAGCTTACTTATGTTTGACTGAATTGTTTGCTTTATTTCTCATTGTAGCTTCTATACCTTTTAGGCTAGATATTATTGATCATTAAAACTTACATTTAACAAAAAGAGACAGGGTTGTGTAATTTGATTGTATATACTTTAATATATATATATATATATATTTATTTATTTATTTTAACATTCTCTTCACTATATGTACAATAAAATAAAATGACACAACCCTGTCTCTGTTTGTTAAATTAAATGTCAATAAAAATCAATAACGTTTCATATTTTAAAAAAGATCATGTTCATGTTGTTATAAATATATGCAGTGAAGATAATCAATGTACGCGTTGCCTAAACCACATGGCCATTAGGCTATGTTTAAGAATTATTTTAATGAAAAGAGGCAGAGTAGTGTTTTATAATATATTTCGTTTTATTGTTGACGAAAAGAGGCAGAGTTGTAGCATATTTCGTTTTAGTGTTGCCTAAAATATACATAAAGAGATAACCGGAGTAGCCAGAGCGTTCTGACCCAGATAGCACACCCACATCGCGCAGACATCTGTGTGACGTCGTCGTTTTCATCTGGAAGACGTTTATATTAGGGCGTTTGCTCATATGGGTTACGTCGCCAAGACGTCCTTGCCAGCTGTTAGAACAACGTCTAGGGCAGGGGTACTCAATTAGAAACCTAAAAGGTCCACTCACCAAATTTTCCTTGCGTCCAGGGTCCGGAACAGTGATAGTCAAAATCCAAAAACAGAACTCCAACAAAAAAGGTGGTAAATCCCACAAGACGTTCAAACTATGTACAAAAGGTGATGTGGTCTGGCCTTATTAGTGTGAAAAGTGACACCTTTTTTGTGCCACCAGTTCTTTAAACTTGGGCATAAAAGGTGTGAGCGCCAGGTGGAGGCACTGATGTAAGTGTTCATTAGTGAGGGTGCTCCTGTATTTGTTTTTCACCATATTCATGGTTGAAAAGGCAGACTCACAACAATATGTTGAGGGAAACATGGTGAGAATTTGAAGGGCCACCTTCTGCAAGGAAGGGACATCTGCTGCAGGGACTATCTTAGTCCAGAAGGTGGTAGGGTCACAGAGAGACTCCTGCAGTGCAAGGTTTTCCTGAAGCTCAATTAGCTCTGATTGAAGAGAAGCAGCATTAGCCCATGGGCAGATTTTCAGGGCTTCAGTTGAAAATTCTGTGATGTTTTTGACAAGGAATGGATTTTCCATGCATAGTAAGACTTGTTTTCCCAGAGGGAAATCTCCAAAGCGAGTTTGGAAATTTTTTATCAGCTTGTCCAGGAATTCAGCATGATTGTGATGATGATGTGTTCCTGCTGTTTGATTTAAAAGCTTTGGGAAGTGAAGCAGGTCCTGCTGTAAGTCACACTTGAACAGCTCCAGTTTCTTCTGAAAGGCACAGACAGCTGATGTGAGGTTACACACTGTGTTACTTTTGCCCTGGAGCTTCATGTTCAGATCATTGAGATGGGAGGTAATGTCAGATAGAAATGCAACAATTTCCATTTTTTCTTCATTCTGCATAAATTCCACAAATTGTTTTGCTTTTGCACTCTTCTGATCCAACAGAAAGGTTTCCAACTCTTTCCGTAATGTCCAAAAGCGCTCCAGTACCTTGCCTTTACTAAGCCACCGGACATTGTTGTGAAGGAGCAAATCATCAAATTCTGCATTCACCTCTGTTAGGAATGAGCGCAACAAGCGATGCTGCAAGGCAGATGATGCCCTCAAAAAGTTCACAAGTCTCATTACTGTTGTCATGACCTCTGCATACTTTTCTTCAAGACTGGTACACAAAACCATCTGATGAATTATGCAATGATATGCTATTAGTTCAGGGTGATGAGCTCTCAAGCGTGCCACTAATCCCCTCTCTCTTCCAGTCATACATGGAGCTCCATCAGTAGCAATGGAAATAACATGCTTCAGGTCTATCTCTCTGTCTCTCAACATCTGCATCAGTGCTTCATAAATATCATCCCCTCTTGTGTGTCCATGGAGGGCTGTGAGGCCTAACACATCTTCACAGAATTCTCCCTTCTCTTCATCATAAAATCTGACAAACACCAGAAGTTGTGCATTGTCTGTGTTGTCTGTGGATTCATCCAAAGCCAATGAAATGCATTTAGCCTTTTTTATTGCAGACTTCATTTGGTCAAGCAAATCCTCAGCAAGGACTTCAGTTCGCTTTACAGCAGTGGAGTCAGACAAAGATATTTGATTTATTTTTTGTATGATGTCATCTTTAGAGTTCCCTCAAACAGGCCAATTGCTATTTCATTCATGCATTCCTTCACAATCTCCGAGTCAGAGAATGGTTTCTTGTGCTTTCCTAAGACCCATGCCACTCTTAATGAGGCTTCAGTTGCACGTTCTTGTTGGGTGGCTGATCTAACTATTACACTGCATGTTGCATGGTATGATGATTGCAGTTGTTTGATTTTTCTGGCTCTTACCTCAGATTTAAGCGGGTAATTGTGGTCAAAGTGTCCGTGCTTTGAGTCATAATGACGTTTCACGTTACCACTCTTGACAATGGCAACCGTCTCGTTGCAGATTAAACACATTGGTTTTGTGCTCCCCGCCGGCAGCACAAATGCATAACTGTCAGTCCACTCTGTCTTAAATTCGCGATTTTCAGAATCGACTTTTCTTTTTTTGTCAGGTTTTGAGCACGCCATGATTTTCGCTAGCAAGGAAACAGGTACCGCAGATGGATTAGCGCCTGCGTTGCGAATGACACACACACAGCGCGGCCAACGAGTGAGTGAGTTGTCATGGTGATTACAGTTATTACAGCTCCTGATTGGTTCTTTGGATTGGACAGACACAGAAGATAGATAAACCACATCTAGTAGGAAAACAATATAGGCATAAAATCACGCACCAATGAAAACTCGCTTGGATCATGACTAAATTATATAATGTTGATTTTTGCTTCGGTCCAAATTGTATTGCGTCTGGGTCCGGATGCGGACCGCGGTCCGCCTATTGAGTACCCCCGGTCTAGGGTATGTAAGTAAGACGTAAATATTTTAGAACGTCGGCAATCCGCTCTTTTAAAGATGCAAACCCGCTAAACTCTAATGAGAAAATAAAACATAACACTTACAATCTGCTGTCCTCTTCTTTTGCTCGACTGCTTCTTCTAAAAAGTACTTGCAAACACAGTAAATATATAGGCCCTACTTTTTGAACCTGGCTAGGCTGGCTTTGGCCAATAGTTCATAGGCGTAATTCTATGGGGGGACAGGGGGACACGTCCCCCCCAATATTCAAAGAAGGACAATTTGTCCCCCCCAATATTTGATCATAGGCTACTGTATGATTATGCGGGCGATGTGATTGCAAATACGTCTTTCTTTCCAGCTCCGAAAATATAAAATCCCGGCCGGTCCATTTCCCAAATCCATTCGACTTGCCTTCCACTGTTATTAACAAAACCTATTTCTCCTGAAATCCATGTCATGTTTTCCCTATACCTTTAGTAGCTCGTGCACCGTCAGTGAGTTAGGAACAACCAAACAGAAGAAGAGTTAGGAGCGCGAAATCTGACAGACATTTGGCACATATTTATGAATGGTAAATATCCTGTATTTGGCTGGCATAATCCCTTAGATAACAACCCGGTGAATTTCATTAGAATTTCAAATTGTAGAATTTGTGAATTTCGACTGTAATACTATACAGCTTGTATGAATGGGATGACTATTGACAAGCTAGCCGGCAGCTAGCTGCGTTACTGTACACGCTACTGCATTCAAAACAAAGATATAGCTCTACATAAAATATGCTCCCCCATTGGACCGTCACCAAAGGGCCTCTCTCGATAGGCTGCTGCAGTTGCCGCATGACAGCCAATAGGCACGCAACCCGCCTTTGCCTATGTCTGTATGCTGCCGCAACGTGTTTTACTTAATTCAAAATTAAGGAAATTTCAAATTTTTTTGGCTTCAATATCTCGTGGAAAAGAGGTTTTCCCCTATAAAAAAATAAACAGCATTTTCCCTCATTAGTACATAACTGTTTTACTATCATTGCTCAAGACTTGATATTAGAATATTGTTATCCTATAACAGTAATTTAATCAAAATGTTTATAGCCACCATATGTTTATAGAAGAATATAAGAGAGAGATCACTGGCCGCTTTGTTGTCAATTTAGGCTTGTAATTGATGCAGATGCTGTAATCATTAGAGGGTGAGTATACGTTAGTTTGACGATCAGATGTAATTAAATTCCTTGTTGTGTTATACAATTACAAACATTCGGACCATGACTTTTATTTTATTTTGATTAAAAAAATGTGTGCATGCGCCAACACAAGAAGTCCCACAGCTGTCCCCCCCAATGTGTGATTGACAATTTCGCCCTTGCAATAGTTACTCTTCCTGCGTGAGTCTACGTTAAACCATGTGCTCCTGGAGAAGACTTGTATGCTGACAAGTTGTGAGGAAAGATTTGTTTGAGGTATGTAAAAACAAATATATTCTTAATTGTGTGACGTTTGTGATGGTTATATAATAACTTGAAAATGACGTTATGTTGATTGGGTTAGATATGATAATCCTGTTAGTTAGCAAGTTGTTTCGTGCACGTGGTGTAGTGGATTGGGAATTTCCCCTATAACTCCCCCTGGTGGAGAACTGGAAGTATCTGCCCAGTAGATTTAGCGGTGTCAGGTAACCAGCTGGTTGATCATTACCATGATTGCGCTTCTAAATAAAAGCGCAGCGTTCAAATGGCTGGGCGTGCGTGTTGCTCTTGGCGTCCTGGTTGCATTCTTCCGAGTGGAGACGTGTGGTCCGGGCATTAATTCCGTTCATTGATCGAAGGTATGTGAATTTGTGAAACGTGGAATGTGATTTCATAATATTGGTGTGTAATTTAAAGCCCATGTTCTGCAGTCACTACACAGTACGCGTGCAGCGAGAGCCTGTACAGTCGTGTTAGAATCATTGTTAACGCAGTGAGTATGATCTCTTTTCTGGTGGACCGTTTCATGTTTATTAAAAAAAAAAAACTTAAATCTCACGGCTGTGTGTGTGTGCGTGCAGGTCAGAGGGACGTAACAGGCTTGCTCCCAGCTCTGAGCGGTGTAAACATCTTTAATGGCAGGACACACGGTCCCGGATTACGTTGCTGTTTTGTTCCCATTGTGAATTGTTTTATTTTGATTAATTTGTTTTGTGGTATTTTCTTTTATTAGTATTGATTTTCCTTTTTTTATAAATATCTATATAATTTGTATTTTGTAGACGAAGTGCTTCCTTTTGGGGAAGTTTACTGAAGAACAAGCAATTGTTTGTACAATAATTTAGGGTATCGACATTTGCCCTTGGGGTTTATTTATAAAGTTTTTTTTTTTTTGTTATCTGTAATTTAGGTAAGCGCTTGGGGGTCACCTGTGGCCATTGGTAAAGGGGTATGTTGCCCACCTCTCTATTTGGGGTGTAGTGTTTAACACTTTAGTGTGTGTCTCATTTCCTTTCTAGTGTGCAACACCAATGTGTGTGAGTGGTTGTAGTGAGTGATTACTGGTTGGGGTGGGGCCGGATTCTTTTTCCCTGTTAAGTGTCTCTGATGACCCGAGTGCTACCCTCTGTGTTGAATCTTTATTTTAGGTTATTTTCTTTTCTTTATTTCAAGTACCCTTTTTCTCGTATGTGTGGGTAATGCAAAAGGTAAATGTATTGAGGGTACTTATTAGTGATTGTCATGTGAATTATATTTAACTATAATAAAAATGTGTTTTAATTGGCAGAAATGTCTCAGTCCTCTCTGGGGAGAACGAACCTGGGGTTTTTGATTTACTCTGATTACTGGTATATCCTGGGGTGAAAGTCCCTAGGTGGCGTAGTTGGCTAAAGTTAAGATTTAGAGTACCTTTAATATGAATTTTATTTCTGCTTATCTTAGTTATCATCTTGCTCTCCGCCTTACTATCACGCCACATTCTGGTGTAGTCGGCAGGGTACTTTCCCAGTTGAGGATGAGACGTTCTGCCCAATTTTTTTTTTGTTTTCTTTGGGAGACAAAACAGCAGTAGGCTCCATTAGGTTAAGCAGGTGTTTGTTTGTTTTTTTGTGTTGGTAGCCCGGTTGGAGGCAGATAATGCACGTCTGCGTCAATCAGCACCCGTAGGCCCTACAAGCAGTTATGCTCCGGCACCCAGTGTTCCCTCTTCTGCCTTCCCGACCACTGAGAGAGTGGTATATGTCCCTAGGTAAAGGCGTTGTTCAATGTTTAGAGGCAGGAGTAAACCTAATTGAGTGGGTGGAAGAATTAGAGTCTAGTGTACTAGCCCGTCACTTATCTTCGGTTGATCGAGCATTGTTTATGTATGATCATTTAGAAGGGGAAGCTAGAGAGGAGATTAAATACCGATCACGGGAGGAGAGGGAGGATCTGAACTATTTTATAGGAACTTTATTGGTATTTTATCCATTGCTGATCTGACGCTACTTAGCTAACTACCATAGACTGTCTGTCAGCTGCTTGCACGCGTAAGGAGGGGGGCGGGGTCGGGTGCGGTTGAGTTGGAGACGCGAGCGCCAGGCGGAGTTTCAAGTGGAGCTGGTGATTGGATGAGAGCAGTTGACCAATGTAAGCTGTCCGGCCGGACAGCTTACATTGGTCAACTTCTCTGCGGCTGTACAGCCAATAGACTGAATGGATTTTTTTTCATTCTTTTTTCTATTCATTTTGTTAGGATTGTACTATATAACCATAACCAGCATATAAACGAGGATATTAACCCTCTGGGGTCGGCAATCACGCCGGCGTGATCTGCTCACTTTTTTTCTTATCAGTGCAAAACAAACTCAAAATACTTTGTTGATTTTGATCTTACATATAAGTGTTACACATCATTCAATACTGTTAAATGTCTTCTTTTTTTGTGTACACTCTTATTAACCTCAAAACCTTGTGTTTTTGTCAAATAAATAAAATAAACAGGGTGCGCTTTCAGCTCACACTGTCTCCGCAAAAATCTTTCTGAAACCCGTCCGAAAAATGAACTGTAACTCAATAAATACTTGTCACAGTACTTGTCACAGAGACACGAAAGATTTCTCTTTATGAAGCTGAAATTCTCTTCTTTTAAATGAAGTAACTTATATAAAAAAGCAACTATTCTCAGGTGATGTAATCTGTATGAAAAGAGAGAGATGTCGGTCTTTTTCCTTTCACCTAATTATAGCGTATGACGTGTTAATGTAACCACGCCCACTGAGAGTGCGCGCTATTCAAACGTTAATGTTGAGGCAAGCCATGAAAACGCCCACATCAGAACGCGCTAACCTTTATCTCGTCTTGCTGCGCAGTGAGGAATAATTCCTGGAAAAGTTAACTCAGTTACCTGTTTCATTCGAGGAGCACGGATTCAGCTGATGTAGTAAGCCATTTATTCTTAAGTGCTTTGTTCTAATCGTGTTATTGAATAGTGTCTGTAAACTGCACAAAGACTGTTTAAATTTTAAATGCGTGTCTGTGTGCGAATGAATGGACGAATTCACAGACGCGCGCGCGCTGTGCGTTCATTCACTCTCGCTCCTACATTAGTAAGACTACTGAGATTTGTTCTAATCGCAATATAGAATAGTATCTGTAAAACCAAAAAGACTGTTTAAATATGAATCGGGTGTCTGGGTGTGTGAACAAACGAACGCACAGATGCATAGCCTACTGTTACAGACGAAATAGATTAGAAAGTTTTTACTATAAAATAGACATCAAATAAGCTTTAGTTAGAGAGTTTCTGCTCATATGTTAAATATATAGTAGCCTATGTTTTGTAAAAAATAAACTAATCAACTGTTATCCAATGCAAGCTTATAATAGCCTACTTTATATGGAAAAAAAATTATTTTCAAGATGTTTCCAACTCTAACTTTGAACCAATTCTATACAATGACCCATATAACCTATTTGACCAGGATTTGTTTCCAGGTATGACTAAAAATGGGTTTTTGACTTTCATTTATATTTTGATTATATGAAGAGTTCAGATGCAAAAGCCTCTAGTGCCATTTGAAATTTTCTTCTAGAATGATCATTTTTATCAAGCTTGTACATTTTAAGTTCAGTAATTTCATTTAAATGACAATTATTAGGTAATCTTCATTGCCATTTAAGTGAAATTACTGAACTTAAATATACAAGCTTGATAAAAATGATTATTCTAGAAGAAAATTTCAAATGGCACTTAGAGGCTTTTGCATCTGAACTCTTCATATATATATATATATATATGTATGTTGTCCTTTCAATTTTTCCTTGTGTAACACCTGAATGAAAGGCTCATTATTATGCGGGTCAGGTGAGAATCACCTAATTATTCATGATGGGGCTTGGACTGTTCAAGGCCATTCGCATATTGCCTTGGCAAACAAAAAAAATTTTTTCACAATAAAACCCAATTCACAGTTTTATGTGAATGATTAGGCAGGATGTTTTTCAGATCATTTTGAAGAAAAAACACTAGGCAACAACATCCATTAGTCAAAAGTCTTGTGGACACATTTATTATGTGTTTTGTAGCCTTATTTCAGAAACTTTCATTTTTAGTTTTTTCAATAACCACGCATAAACAATATTCTCTCAAATATACAAACATGTACAAACATATTATATCACATATTATCATAGCCATGTTTGTGCTAAATATAGTGTAATTTCACCTGTGCCATTAATATGTTTATAAGCAACTGAAAAAAACACAAATGTCACAGCATGTCAGAACATCTCAAGGACTCCAAAAACACCTCAGACCCCAGGGGGTTAATAATGAACAATCTTTGAAATCGTATACCCTAGCTTTAAACAACTCACCAGAACTGCCTTCTTTCACCTCAAAAATATTGCCCGACTACGTCCATCACTCCCTTTCTCCGCTGCAGAAACCCGCATCCACGCCTTCATCACCTCCAGAATTGACTACTGCAATAGCATCCTGTACGGCATAACCTCCAAAACCTTAAATAAACTCCAATACATCCAGAACTCTGCTGCTCGTCTGCTTACCCACACCCGCAACCGTGACCACATCACCCCTGTCCTCAGGAACCTCCACTGGCTCCCGGTCCCACAACGAATTCAATTCAAAATCCTCCTCCTCACACACAAAGCCCTCCATAACCAGGCCCCTGCCTACCTCAGTGACCTGCTCCACCGCCACAACCCATCTCGCAGCCTCCGCTCATCTGATGCCAACCTCCTGACTCCACCTCCCAGGACCAAGCACCGAACCTGGGGTGACAGAGCCTTGTCTGTTGCTGCCCCCTCCCTCTGGAACTCTCTCCCCAAACAAATCCGTGACTGCACTGACCTTCCAACATTCAAATCACTGATAAAAACTCACCTTTTTAAAATTGCTTTTAATGTTTAGCTTAGTACAGTGTTTCCTTTTTGTGTATATTTATTTGATATTGTTCTTGCTGCTTTTGTGATTTTCTTTTTCTATGTAAAGTGTCTTTGAGTACTCAGAAAAGCGCTTGTCAACTAAAATGTATTATTATTATTATTATTATTATTATTATTATTATATTCCATTCGAACCGAGTTTGTTTGGAAGCGGACCGAGACCCATCTTTTCAGCAGTCTCGGCCTGCTTGTTTGGTGCGTACCAGGGTTCGGATGGGAGCGTTCACACGTATTCAAATGAACAGCACTAACAGAGCAATAGCACCAGGGTTCGTTTTAATCGAACCAAACATGCCAAGTGTAAACACGCCCTTACTCTCTGGGCACTGAAGTGCTATGACGGGCAAGGACTCTCTAAATTACCTAGATCATTCACAGAGGACTATTACGCAATCATCAAAGCCTATCTAACCCAGTTATTCTGGATTCATTACCCAATCTTCCAAGGAAAGATTATATGATTGAATCACCACAATTCACCTATAAGCCCTGTTTACACCTGGTATAAAGGTGTTATAACTTAGCAAGGTTATTTATTGGAAAACTAGAAAAAAAGAAGTAACTGGTTTAGGGATTGGCATTGTTACCAACATAAACATTGGTTTGTGAACCTAGTGAATGCACAGCCAATGTGATGCTATGCAAATTATGTTAATTTGTGTATTATTACGAGTATGTTCCTTTTCCCTTTTTGCTTGCAAAACCTTTTCGGTCCGAGGTTCGGTTGTTGTGGCTAAACTACTTTCACTGCATGTAGTAGTAGCTAGGGATGTCCCGATCCGATCACGCGATCGGAAATCGGGCCCGATCACGTGGTTTCAGACTCGATCGGAATCGGACGTTACCTCCCGATCAGGACTCGGATATATGTAAATTAGGGGTGTAACGGTACATGTATTCGTAATTATTCCGGTTCGGTACGCATACAAACCGAACGATTCCTAGGACCATTTTTCCAGCAGACAAAATCCGCGCTGGCGCGACCACTACAATGTTGCGCAACATCAAATGGCAAACGTAATGAAAGCGGAACGAAACTGCGCTACTCATTATATTGTGCTTAACGGACCATTTATCAGTTCGGACCAGCAACATCTGTGGAGCACGAGATCAAGCGACACTGTGCTAAGAGATCCAGTGAAGAAGAAAACATTTGAATTCGCCACAGATCAAACAGCGCTGACGTGGAAACCAGTAGAAACATTGTGCCGTGAATGAACATGGATTTAATGTTGCACTTCAAAACTCAAATATTTTATAAATATATATTTAAATGTTATTTTTAATGCGATTACCAAAACATTATTTGTTCATCCTTCAAAGATTACCACCCCCATTTATAAACCTGAAAGTTTCAAGATGTAGGAAAACTCAAACTTATTGAAAAATAGTTTTTCTTTCAATAAATAGGAAATTTCTCTGGCATTTCTTTCTTTTTGCTGTATCGTATCGAACCGAACCGCAAATTTTGTGAACCGTTACACCCCTAATGTATGTGTGTGTGTGTGTGTGTGTGTATACATATATATATATATATATATATATATATATATATATATATATATATATATAATTTCTCATAATTTTTTTATACACTTTTAAAACATTTTTATTTTTTGTTTACATGCCTGCCGGGTATTTTAAGTTGAGGTGCTATTTGTTTTTATATTAGACTTTTTCTATATTTTCTGTTGCACTAAAGTCCAAAAGTGAAGATTTTATGTTATTTATTACTTGATTGTTCAAGCTACCTCACAGAAGTGCTCTGTTTGTTAACAGAGTTGTTGAATGTTAAAATAAGGTTAATTAAATAAAAAATCTGTTTTTTCTCTCTTCTTTATTCTTTTTTGATGTATTATATAAGTATCGGATCGGGACTCGGTATCGGTAGATACTCAAAATCAAATGACTCGGACTCGGACTCGAGGGCAAAAAAAACCTGATCGGGACATCACTAGTAGTAGCCTGACCTTTTTTCCTTTACGGATTTGGCAAATGCACATGGACAAATGATGAAAGTATGCAGTTTTCCGAAATCTGTCCTGAGAACTCTAAAATATAAATAATTATCATAGGATCATAGAGATTTAGGGTAAGGCAAAAACATGATTTGGAAAATAGTTTTATGATGTACTCGCTCACTATTTAAATTTTACTCAAAAAGTTCCATAATAATATAGCTTTAATTTTTGACGAGGCATCGTATTTAAATTAGATTTTACATGTTCATTTGTTATTTGCTGCATGGTTGCTATTACATGCCACCTGATTTAGCAAATTCTGTAACCCATGGAGACATCATACATAATGATATGCAAGGTAGCTAACTATATAAAAACTTTGGGAAATAGAAACATCGCTTAGCTCTCTTAGTTTTTTTGGAGCTTGATAGAACAATGATTTACATTTTTGTCTCTGTATTTCACCTTTCTAGTGCAGCTGTGACTTCAACCTGCTCTCCACAGGATGACTTTGATCTTCCAGTGTTCTTGTCTAGTGGAGACTTCACAATAGGAGGAATTTTTCCTTTACACTATAGAGTAGAACTTCCATCAACAGACTACATAAAGAGACCTTTAGCAGCACAGTGTCAAGGGTAAGGATATTTGCTATATTTGCTATTTTCCAATAATTTCTGGGCAATTCAATATTTTGCCTGCTGTTTAATTTGTATTCCGTTTGCCAAAATCAAATAATGAGATGCCAAACCAATGTTCTAAAAGTTATTTTTGTGGCTTTAAATGTAGGTTTGATCCAAGAGCTTTCCGCTGGGCTCTTTCTATGAAGCTTGCTGTGGAGGAGATAAACAATAGAAAAGATCTCCTTTCAAATCATACACTGGCTTACAGGATTTTTGACTCTTGCTCTACCCCTGTAACGGCTCAGAAAGCAGTCCTGGCAGTACTGAATGGGCAGGATGTTCAATGTTCAATGTGTTCTGAGGCTGGCCCTTTATTAGGATTAATAGGGGAATCTGGATCTTCACAATCCATTGTTCTCTCCAGAACTGTGCAACCCTTCCAAATACCCATGGTAATAAGTTATTTTTGTTCTGTTTATGTTCTGTATCTTGGAAACATAAGCTCAATATGTATATATATTTTTTATGTATTTTATGGTAATTATTCTTTTTTTCTGTTTTATAGATAAGCTATTTCTCAACCTGCTCTTGTCTAAGTAATCGGAAACAGTTCCCAACATTTTTCAGAGTGGTTCCCAATGATGATTATCAGGTCAAAGCTATTGCACAGCTGTTAAAAAGGTTTGGCTGGACATGGATTGGTGTGGTCACTGAAGACCATGACTATGGCAGATTTGCTTTACAAGGCTTAAAGCGAGAAATTGAAAATACTAACATTTGTTTGGCCTATCATGAAATGATACCAAAAGACTATACCCAAGAAAAAGTCCTAAAGATTCTTAAAGTAATGAAGGAATCCACAGCTAAGGTAGTTGTCGTTTTTTCAGTAGAAGGGGAATTTTACCCTTTCTTGACAGAGTTTGTTACTCAAAATATCATAGGAATTCAGTGGATTGCAAGTGAGGCTTGGGTAACAGCTTCAATGTTAGCAGAAACATATCCATTCTTAGATGGCACAATTGGGTTTGCAATACGTCAAGGACACATTCCAGGTCTTAAGGATTACCTCAAAACAGTGACCCCAGAAAGGTACCCTTCAAACCCCCAAGTTCAGGAGTTGTGGGAGGCTCTGTATGGTTGTTCCCCCTCCACGTCCAACTTGAACAGTCATTTGCCCTCCTGCACGGGGAAAGAAACTCTCAGACAAGAACACTCTGCCTACATGAACACTTCCAGCCCTCGTGTGACCTACAATGTGTATAAAGCAGTGTATGCCTTTGCTCATTCTCTACATAATCTCATTCACTGCAGGCATGGAAATGGTCCATTTGAGAATGTATCATGTGCAAACCTCAGCCATGTGTTTCCATTGCAGGTAAAACTGTTTTAGGCTTTATACTTGGAACATTTTCAATTTCGTTACTTTTTTCATTCCAAATGTTATTGTGTAATTTATCTGGTCTTTTCTGGTCCTTTAATTTTAATTTTAATTTAATTTATGTACTCTAAAGCTTCAGCATTATCTTGAGGATGTTTCCTTCTCAGTATCCGGAGAAAATGTTAACTTTGATAATAAAGGAGACTCAATTCCATATTATGATTTGATAAACTGGCAAAGACACTCAAGTGGAGATATTCAGTTTGTGAAAGTGGGACTCTATGATGGTGCTCAGAATTCTGGGAGAGAACTGGTGATTGAGGAACAGGCCATTATGTGGTCTAAACAACAGAACAAGGCAAGGTGTTGACTGTGCACTGCACTGCCATCTGTTGTTCTTTTCAAATAACTCACTATGTTCAATCAGAAACATTTGCTAATGTATGCTGCGTATAACTGAGGAAAACATACAGAAAATACATTTATGAAATTTGATTATATTTACTTTTTTTCATAGGTACCTGTCTCTGTGTGCAGTATTAGCTGTGCCCCAGGGTTCAGGACAGCTGCCCGTCGTGGGCAACCTCTGTGCTGCTTTGACTGTGTTCCATGTGAGAGTGGCAAGATCAGTAATCAAACAGGTAGATGCACTTTTTTGCATGTTGAGTGATATTTATAAGATGTGTAAATATTTACTTGCATTTAATTATACTGCCATTTCATGTAATTGTTTAAATTCTAAATCTCTCACATGTGTTGTGATTAATATATTTTTATTTCTTTTTTTATTAGATTCAGTAGATTGTCTGTCATGCCCTGAAGACTACTGGTCCAATGCAAACGGAACAGTGTGTGTCCCGAAAGTAGTTGAGTTTCTCTCCCATGATGCAATGGGAATCACGCTGACTGTGATATCTATAGTTGGAGCCTTTCTGACTGTCACAGTGCTGGGGATATTTCTGTACAACAGAGGAACCCCTATAGTCCGTGTGAATAACTCAGAGCTCAGTTTCTTCATCTTGTTATCACTGACTCTATGCTTTCTATGCGCTTTGGTGTTTATTGGGGAACCCACATCCTGGTCCTGCATGCTACGACACACTGCCTTCAGCATCACCTTCTCCCTCTGCATATCCTGCATCCTGGGCAAGACTTTAGTGGTGCTGGCAGCTTTTACAGCTACCCGACCAGGAAACAATATAATGAAATGGTTGGGCCCAATACAGCAGAGAATCATAATCTTCTGCTGCACTCTAGTTCAGGTGGTTATATGTACTGTCTGGCTTGTAGCGTCCCCTCCTTTCCCCTACAGAAACACTAAATATCAGCAGTCCAAGATCATCCTGGATTGCAGTGTGGGCTCTGATCTGGCCTTCTGGTGTGTGTTGGGATACATAGGCCTTTTGGCTTGTGTCTGCTTTTTTCTGGCATTTTTAGCACGGAAGTTGCCAGGCAATTTTAATGAGGCCAAATACATCACCTTCAGCATGCTTATATTTTGTGCAGTGTGGCTGGCATTTGTACCTGCATATGTCAGCCAGCCTGGTAAATTTACAACTGCTGTGGAAATTTTTGCTATTTTAGCTTCTAGTTTTGGCCTGCTCCTCTGCTTATTTGCCCCCAAATGTTACATTATTTTATTAAAGCCTGAAAAGAACACCAAGCAACATCTCATGGGAAAAGTTATTAAATGATGCAATGGGATGTTGAATGTGCAATAAGTATCCCAAAAATATTGAATTCAAATTAAAATATGATTTTACCATAAATGAATACTAATATATAATTATTATCTAATGTGATATGTTAAGTTTATTCTAAAGTGATATCTTCATATAGGGATATAGGAAACAGACTGTGTAAATACTTGTATATACTTAAAATAACATGAGACTAAATACACCACAAAATTGTATCATGACCTAAAACAAATTTACTCTCTTTCTAATGAATACAATGTATATGGTCATGGGTTGCGCTACTGTTGTAAAAAGGAATCATATTAATAAAGCATATTTATGAATATATGTATTTTGAATCCTACTAATGGCATATGACCATGACACATAATGAGATGCATGGAGACCTGTGTCTGACATATATATATATATAACAGGGTGTCCTGCCCACTGTAGTCATGCTGAAAGATGCAGGCATTAGAGAGCATGACTGTCCTTCCCCTGTGGCTTCTGGTTTACTATCTCAGTGCACTCACGCCTGAAGATGCTTCTAAATGTGTCCTGCAAAGTGACTTTGAGCCAGGCCTCATGGCTAATGGCGATTTTCTAATAGGTGGCATTTTTCCTTTGCACTACAATCAGGAAATGCCAGATCTCAACTGTACTTACAAACCGGGGCCAGTCAAATGTAATGGGTGAGTAACAAAAACTTTTTTTTAAACTTCCTATAGAGAATAATATTATTTGTAAGGGATAAATATCTTAAATGGGTGTTTTGGTAGAAACATTTAAACCTGTGTACAACTTAAGTTTGGCCTTTTAAAAAAAGATGCCTTTTCTTTTCTTCTTTCTGTTTACTTCATCTGCAGATTTGATCCGAGAGCTTTCCGCTGGGCCCTTACAATGAAACTTGCTGTAGAGGAAATAAACAAGCGAGCCGATCTTCTACCTGAATATACTCTGGGTTACAAAATCTTTGACTCTTGTGCATACCCTCTGACTGGGCAAAGATCAGCAGTAGCTGTTCTAAATGGGCCAAATGAGCAATTAAGCCCCATGTGTGCAGGTCCTGGTCCACTGCTTGCTATCATAGGAGAATCCGGGTCAGCTCAGTCTATTGTAGTTTCAAGACTTTTGCAGCCTTTCGGGATACCAATGGTGAGTCTAAAAAGAAACATTTTAAATTATTTTTGTGTTAATTTAAAGTGCATTGTGGTTTGTGTATGCTTTTTTGTGAGAAAATAATTAAATTGAGAATAAATTGAGAAAAATACATTTTCAGTAATGGAGAGTTAACCATGTACACAGTTTTAGCTGTGTACAGTAAAGCCACGCAGTGCAACCTAAGATCTAATAATATTCTTGTTACAGAATTTTCCTCTTTTTTCTCTCTTGACAGATCAGTTATTTTTCATCCTGTGCATGTCTTAGTGATAGGAGAGTGTTCCCTACATTCTTTAGAGTCATCCCTAGTGATGCCTATCAAGTAAAGGCCATTGCAAAACTCCTGCTGCATTTTAACTGGACCTGGGTGGGAGTGGTACGAGGAGATCACGAGTATGGTCGCTTTGCCCTTCAGGGCTTACTGAAGGAGTTAGAGGATACAGGCATATGTGTTGCTTATCAGGAGATGATTCCTCTGTTATACGAGCGTCGGAGGGCGCTGGAAATCATTCGAGTCATGAGCCACTCCACTGCTCGGGTTGTAGTGGTGTTCTCAGCTGAAGGGGAGCTCACACCCTTCTTAAGAGACTACATGGAACAGAATGTCACTGGGATACAGTGGATTGCTAGTGAGGCATGGGTTACAGCCTCTGTGTTCACAGGAAATGAATATTACCCTTTCCTCGGAGGGACCATTGGATTTGGCATACGACAGGGCCAAATTCCTGGGTTAAGTGAGTATCTCACAACAGTGAACCCACAAACGTACCCCTCAAATCCTCTGGTTCATGAGCTGTGGGGGGCTTTATATGACTGTTCGCCCTCCAGTTCTAGCTTAAATAATCATCTGCCTTCTTGTACAGGGCAGGAGATTGTTAGGGTGCAGTACTCTGCCTATTTTAATACTTCTAGCCCCCGCATTTCCTATAATGTTTATAAAGGAGTGTATGCCATTGCTCATTCCCTGCACAACCTTCTTCACTGTACACCTGGGAAAGGGCCGTTCAAAAACTCCACATGTGCAAGTGAACATAATGTCTACCCATGGCAGGTACTCAAAATAATGAGTGCTTAAATGATTAATGCTAAATTAACTTTGTACAAAGTTATGACTTGAACTAATGTAAACGGTCTTGATTGTATCTCCTAAACACAGTTACAGCAGTATCTCCAAGAAGTGTCATTCACTATTTCAGGAGAGACAGTGAACTTTGACATGAAAGGCGATTCTATCCCATCATATGACCTCATAAACTGGCAGCGGGGCTCAGCTGGAAACATTGAGTTTGTTAATGTGGGGATGTTCGATGGTGCACAAGAATCTGGCCAAGAACTGGTTATCCAGGAGAAGGCTATCATGTGGCCCGGACATCAGACTGAGGCAAGCTGTTCTCACAGTGTATTTCAGTACATGAGATTCCATGTTCTGAAGTTCTGTAGGGTCAAATGGAGGTAAGTATCAATTTGAAATATGAAAGAATTGTTATTCAGAAGATGGAAGATCTGTCTGTGGGAAGGAAATGCAAAAGGCCAAATTAATCGTTGTTTTTCAGTCAGTGTGTCCTATACTCATTATATATCCAGGTTAGTTTCACAGTAGCTAATTAGTTTCTTGTCAAATAATGAATAGTGCTATTGACCTATAGGAACATTATTAATATACACTAGTATACATTACTAATATATGTGTGGCTGTGTTGTTTAAACAGGTGCTGGTGTCCGTGTGCAGCAACAGCTGCACTCCGGGATTCAGGCAGGCTGTCCGTCGTGGCCAGCCTCTGTGCTGCTTTGACTGTGTACCTTGTGACAGTGGCAAAATCAGTAATAAGACAGGTTGGAGAACAACTTCAATAATTCAGGGGGGGAAAAAAGTGACCTTCATCCTAATTTTTATAGTATTTCCCTCTCTTTAGATTCATTAGAATGCATGGCCTGTTCTGAAGATTACTGGTCAAATTCTGATGGAACAGTGTGTATTCCAAAAGTGGTTGAATTCCTGTCCCATGATGCAATGGGAATGACCCTAACAGTAATAGCTGTAGTGGGGGCCTGCCTCACTTTAGCTGTGTTTGCTGTATTTCTCTATTACAAAAACACTCCTGTCGTACGCATAAATAACTCAGAGCTCAGTTTCTTCATCTTATTATCACTGACTCTGTGTTTTCTATGCGCTTTGGTGTTTATTGGGGAACCCACATCCTGGTCCTGCATGCTACGACACACTGCCTTCAGCATCACCTTCTCCCTCTGCATATCCTGCATCCTGGGCAAGACTTTAGTGGTGCTGGCAGCTTTTACAGCTACCCGACCAGGAAACAATATAATGAAATGGTTGGGCCCAATACAGCAGAGAATCATAATCTTCTGCTGCACTCTAGTTCAGGTGGTTATATGTACTGTCTGGCTTGTAGCGTCCCCTCCTTTCCCCTATAGAAACACTAAATATCAGCAGTCCAAGATCATCCTGGATTGCAGTGTGGGCTCTGATCTGGCCTTCTGGTGTGTGTTAGGATACATAGGCCTTTTGGCTTGTGTCTGCTTTTTTCTGGCATTTTTAGCACGGAAGTTGCCAGGCAATTTTAATGAGGCCAAATATATCACCTTCAGCATGCTTATATTTAGTGCAGTGTGGCTGGCATTTGTACCTGCATATGTCAGTTCACCTGGGAAATTTACAACTGCTGTGGAAATTTTTGCCATTTTAGCTTCTAGTTTTGGCCTGCTCCTCTGCTTATTCACCCCCAAGGTTTATATTATTTTACTAAAGCCTGAGAAAAACACCAAGCAACATCTAATGGGAAAAGACAAATAATACAATTGATCATGTTTTGAGTCTAGTACAAAGTGAATGAAATAGAAATAATATGAAATAAATAACCAAAAATAGCAAATTAACAGTAATTGAAAAAACACCTTTTTTGATCATTTTTGCTTACTTTATTATTATCTGTATACAATTTACTGCCATTTTTTATTGTATTATGAGTGGTACTTGATGTCTTATTGTTAACAAGTGTACACATTGAGGCATGTAAATCAACCATACAGTAATCACACAATGTTTTAACAATGGGTATTTGTAAGAGTATATCAATTTACTGGACACTACAAACAACAAACTATAAAGGACTATTATCGAACAATCAAACTCAGACCTACACTTCTACAGGGATACTACAGCCATACATACCCTTTACAAATAATAATAATAACTAAAAGTCAAGAAGTTGTCAAATGTTAGTTAACCCCTTAACTGTCACCCCCTTTATGAAAATAGATGTGAAAATGCACTTGTGAATGGTTGTAATTCAAGAATGCTTTGGCATATAAACCTACATTTAGTTTTGTTTTAAAGAAGACACTCAGCAGATTATTGCACTTCAAATAATGAAAGTATAAAAAGTTATTGAAGTTTAAATGTACTGTAAACCAAATGTACTGTACTAAATATTTGTATTTTATATAAATAAATATTTTACAAAATAAGTTTGACTCTAGAATTACTAAAGAAATCAATGCCATATGTCTATCCAAGTTGTGTTCCAAATTTGAAGTTGATATCACAGAAATTGAAGTTCCTACAAGATTTTGTTTAGGCACTGTACCAAAAATAGCCACCGGGTGTCACCCACATTCCATTGATTTTTTTTTCTCCTGTAACAAATTAATACATTTCTACGGAAGCCCTGAACCGCAACGTAAAAAAAAAAATCTGTAAAAAAAAAATAAAATCTAGCATTTCGAGATTAAAGTCGAAACATTTCGAGATTAAAGTCGAAACATTTCGAGATTAAAGTCGAAACATTTCGAGATTAAAGTCGAAACATTTCGAGATTAAAGTCGAAACATTTCGAGATTAAAGTCGAAACATTTCGAGATTAAAGTCGAAACATTTCGAGATTAAAGTCGAAACATTTCGAGATTAAAGTCGAAACATTTCGAGATTAAAGTCGAAACATTTCGAGATTAAAGTCGAAACATTTCGAGATTAAAGTCGAAACATTTCGAGATTAAAGTCGAAACATTTCGAGATTAAAGTCGAAATATTTCGAGAGCACGAGAATGTCTTCCGTAAAAGTTGCGAGTGTGCTTGCCATTGTTTCACATTGCCGCACACACAGGCATTCATAATGGGGCATAGCGAGTGTTTCACACTGTGTGTGTGTGTGTGTGTGTGTGTTAGTGTGTGTGTTTTGTTTCAACAAAAGGAAATTCAACAGGTGCCAATCTACCAGCATTAGGCTACCATTATAGGACATTATAAAATATACTGCACTGGAATAGACTTTAGCCTATAGGAAAACCAACCTGGAAAACACTTTTCAGACTGGATGGAGTGGAGATATCCAGCTTAATGAATGAATGAATGAATGAACGAGGCATTTATATAGTGCTTTTATATGTATACTAGGCCTACACTCAAAGCGCTTTACAATCATATCAGAGAATCTCTCCTCAACCACAGTGGTTATTAAATCCGAGGAAATCACGGGATCCGGCCAAATGATTGGATACAGAATGATACACTTAAAATGTATCCAGAACGTATTTACGGTGAAGAGGGAGACAGAACGGTTACTGTTGTGTTCTCGACCCAGATAGTGTTGCCTAGACGAGCACGAAAACACCTCAAAAACACTGCCACATAAAGTTTGGACCAGATTGTGATACCTACTCTGGGGGAGTCTACTCCGGCAACGCCATGGTAATTCTTGTTGGTAGATTAGCACCTGTGTAGAATTTTGTTGAAAGCCCAGATAAAAGTAAAAAGCTACTATTTTGTGTTGATCCATGGCAGTTCGACTTCACAAGTGCATTTATTTACACACACACACACACACACACACACACACACACACACACACACACTCTGAGCCAGTGGACACGCACTGTTATGAATGCACACACTTCTATAGAAGACTGTATTATCGTAATGTTTTGAGTTTATTCTCGAAATGTTTCGACTTTAATCTCGAAATGTTTCAACTTTAATCTCGAAATGTTTTGACTTTAATCTCGAAATGTTTCGACTTTAATCTCGAAATGTTTCGACGTTAATCTCGAAATGCTAGATTTTTTTTTTTTACGTTGCGGTTCAGGGCTTCCGTACATTTCTGTCCAAATATCACTTCTATCACAAAATATGGAACCTTGAGATTCAGACCTTTCTGAAAACATGTGTTCTGTCAAGATTAGAAAAGGTTTTGATTATGAAGTAGTTCAAATAAATTTTGTAATATGAAACCTGACGTCGCCCATGGGGAGGTACCCAAGGATTTAGAGTATCGTTTCCATGGTAACACAACGTCGTCCAATTTCAAAACAGTTTTCACAGGATGAACTTTGAGTTCGTAAGCTTTCAAATGACTGTTCCTAATTTATGATGATTACTAAAATATCGTCCCCTTGGAATTATAAGTTTCTATCTGACATTTTTGTGTACATTGTGGGACTTTTAATTGAAAAAACAAAAAGGTTCTATCTGCAAAGTCAAACTCTAACTTGGCTCTATAAGGTTCTATCTGTGTGAGCCAAATGGCACTTGGAATGCACAGAAGAGGACCAATCAGGATCAACTTTATATGTCGTGTCGCCGGCTTTTTCCTTGAAGACAGGAAAGATCGCAGACACACAATATCTGTGAGGATTATGTCACACAACGCAAAGTTTTTAAGAAAACTTAAAGTCAAAAGGCTTGTTCGACTTCATGCAGCTCTGCGCAGACTGATCGGCGGCTGACTTGAAACAGTGCATGCCGGTTAGAAATTTTGTCCGACTTGATGCAGCGCCGACGCCACATGTCTGTGACGTATGCCATCAAAGTACCGCGAGAGCGAATCGAGAGTAGCCGGAGAACTCAGCCAGCGCAGCTTCTCAAGAGCGGCTGCACAAGCTCTGATGACGTCACAGCTGTTTCACGATTCGCCGGATTCACCGCATGACAACGATCACGTGCGTTTTGTGTTTATTCTCACACTTTTAGTTCCACTAAAGCTCACGAATCAGTTTTTTATAACAGTAAACAGTCTTTTCATGTAGTCTCGGTGTTATGTCATGTTTATCAAAACTGATTAAAAAACGTTGACTCCACTTCATTGATATAGGCTTATTTTGAACTTTAGTCTTGTTCAAACAGATGCTGTATGAAGCAGTAAAGTATTGAATGAAAATGTGTCTGAAATATCTGTGTATTTGGCAAATATTGCATTTATTTCACTTCAGCTGTGGTAAAGTATGCAAACACCACGTAAGCGGTCACTACGGGAACCAGAAAGTGTCCGACTTCACGTCTCCGTTTGCAGCTCCTCCCCGCCTGCACGCGGCTACTCTCGCCGATCGGTTACATCCAGCCGCAGCCGATGTCGAACACACCTATAGAGTCTTAGAGAGTATAAGTCTGTGTTTTAAAAAATGAGTCACAGAGAGTATTATAGTTCTGTGTTTTAAAAAATGAGTCTGACATTTTTTGTGATTATATAGTCAGTGAATCATTTTTCAATGATTATTAAACTTTATGAATTAATGTGCTGAAGCATGTCTGTTTTCTTGCAGGTTTTAAATCTTAAAATGTCTTAATTTTTACAATATTAAGCCTTAACCCTCTGAGGTCTAAGGATTTTTGGGGTCCTTGAGGTGTTCTGACATGCTCTGACATTTGTGCTTTTTTCAGTTATTTATAAACATGTTAATGGCAAAGGTGTAAATTCACTCAATAAAGCACAAACTGGACTACCGTAATTTCTCAGCAACAATTATGAAACATGTTTGTATTTTTGAGAGAATATTGCTTATGCATGGTTATTGAAAAAACTAAAACTTAAAGTGTCTGAAATAAGGCCACAAAACACATACTAAATATGTGTCCACAAGACTTGTGACTAATCAGTGTTGTTGCCTAGAATTTTTGATTCAAAATGATCTGAAAATCATCCTGCCTAATCATTTACACAAACACATACACTGATTTAAATTTTATTAGACACCTTTTGTTTGGAAAGGCAATATGCGTGGAGGCGTGTTCACACCTGAGAAGACAAAGGCCGGATAATGTGCCGCATAATGAGCTGCATATTAATTAGCCCTTTCACACAGGTGTGTCACAGGATCCCAAAGAATGCAAGGACAAAAGAAATGATCTATATAGCCTATACATATTTTACAATTAGAAATTGTAACCAATTACAAATAGGTTACAATTACAACAACAATTACAATTTTAACAATATTTCAAGTGTATTTCTTTGTAAAAACTATACATTTTATCATACGTATTAAAAAAGGTAAGGATTCATTAGTTTGAATATTGGAACAAACACTATAATAACATCTTAGTTGATAATTCAATATACCTACTTTATTTTTGACAAAACATCATACTATAGTATATTTAACTATGAGCAGAAATTGGTGAACAAAAGCGTACCTATTTAATGTGACAGTAGTCTTTTTTTACAGTCAAAACTTTATAAGCTATCCAAAACTAATCACAAAATCGTGTCTAAACATTCATATTTAGTCTGTAATATATTGTGTATGATATATTAGTATATACATGTGAATTTGCAGCTTGTTGCTTATACAGACATTTTATTTCAACATATTTCAGTCTATTTTTACTCATACAAACTATATTGCTATAGCCTACTAAGATGTGTTTATGTAAACATAACGTTTACTAATGTAGGTGCGAGAGTGAATGAACAAGGCACAGACACGCGCTGTATAACTGTAAACAAAGCGCGCGCGCCTTTGCCGTTCACTCATCATTTAGCCTACACACAGACACGCATATTCATATTTAAACAGTCTTTTTGCGGTTTACAGTCCGACACTTCAATATCACGATTAGAACAAAGCACTAGAATAAATGACTTACTACATCAGCTGGATCCGTTGCTCCTCGAAATGAAACTACCAGCACTTCTGGTACATTTTCCAGGGTTAGATATTCCTCACAGTGAAAGGATCACAGCTGTACAAGATAGCCTACTTACTAAACACGATGTGTTTTATAATCCAGCTGGTGGGCGTTGGCATGTTTGAACGGCTTGTCTAAAATCATTTGCGTTTGAATAGCGCGCGCTCTCCGTGGGCGTGGCACATTAACGCGTAATTAGGTATAATGAGCTGGAAAGAAAAATACTGACATCTCTCTCTTTTCATACAGATTACATAAGCTAAGAATATTTGTTTTTTTATATAAATTAACTCATTTAAAAGAAGAGAGTTCAAGCTTCATTATGGAAAAACACTCGTGCCTGTATGACAAGTATTCGCGGAATTAAAAATAATCTTAGGACGCGTTTCAGAATGGACTTCACTGACAGAGAGAAGGCAGAACGCGCATCATGTTTGTTTTTCTTTATTTGGCGAAAAGCACAACACTTTGTTTTTATTGTGAGTATCCACAAAAAAAATAGACACTTATCAGGATCTAATGATGTACAACACTTAATATGTAAGATCAAAATCAACAGAGTATTTTGAGTTTCTTTTGCACTGATAAGAAAAAAGCGAGACTATCGCGCCGGCGCGATAGCCGACCTCAGAGGGTTAAAGGTCAAATAGTCAACAATTAAATTGATGGGGTCTTAATTACAACAATAAACGTTAGCATGTTATTTCAGCCATACTGATGTCTAGAGAGAAAACCATTTTACCTGGCCCACTTTAGGTGGAATAAAGTCCGGCTCAGATGTATTACAGTAGCTGCTTTCTGTCTAAATAAAAGAAAGATTAAAGTAACAATTTCTGCAATAATGTGTTTAATTACCCACCAAATTGGTACCAAAAATTAAGATCTGCACTGGACAAAATATTTAGACCTACCTTGCTTAATTTGAAATGTCCTAAATACATGGAAGTGCTAAAAATATTAAATAAATGTCATAGAAAGGATAACATTTTACTTTCTAACACATGTTGAGACATTGTTACAACATTAATTTTATATTTAATGTTCAAATAATGTTTTGGCAGATAGAACCTTATAATAAGTGGGGGTTTTTTTTAGAATTAGAAGCTTCTATCTTCATTTAGTACTTGTTCCCCATATACATTTTCCTATATGTAATGCAAAAACTTTGAAGCTCAATATCTCAAAACTGCTCAGAACGCAGATAGAACCTTATAATTCCATGGGGACGATATGTGATATGAAAAAAGGCGATAAATAAAAAAGAACGCAAAGCTTCCCGCAGTTAAGGACAGATCTCATTGTAGACTTGTTAAAAATAAGTAGGATGGTGAGAGAAATAAATATAACAATGAATTTTGAATGTAAAACATTCATCGTGGGTTTGACAGGGGGTGGAGGGACTTTAAAGAAGATAGGTCCTGTTTTTGAAGTTTAGAAACTTTATGAACACCCACAGCACATAATGACATTATTTATGACTAAGCATTCAAATATATAAACCACACCCTCTTACATTTCCCCTTGCCAATTCATTGCCACAAAGAACAATCGTGGCTATTTAAACATGGTGCAATGCTCACCTGATATTTAGAGAGCTCACTGTCCAAACAAGAGAAATTAATGTTAGCAGATTTTGTCCTGCTGTGTGTGGGGTGAATTTAGGCATCTGCATCCTGCAAGGTGACCCTCAGCCACCTGCCCTCTTTAAACCGGAAGTCCAGATCTGATTTCTTAACCCAAGATCAGTTAAGGGTGCACTCTCTAGTGCTTTATCTATCTGCTTGAAATCTCTTGATCCGGCTGCCCGATCTCAATTAATTCCAGATTAAAGTCCACCTGAAATCTCTTGACCCGTTGCCAGGTCTCAATTAATTCTGGACTGTAATCTGCCTGAAATCTCTTGATCTGGCCCCAGATCTCAAGTAATTCCAGATTTTCACGAGAACTCAGTGCCCGCTTGAAATCTCTTGACCTGCTCTCAGGTCTCAATTAATTCTGGACAAATCTTGTACCCGCACCACAGAAATAGACTCAGCCACTTATGGTTCACTCACTTTTATACCAAAAAAAAATAATTTGACTGTTCTCTTACCAGAGATGGTTTTGTCGCCACGGGTTCGTCCTCTTTTCCCAATTCCAGTGGAGTTCTCCTGGCCCTGATAGTGGTCGGCACCTCTCTCTCAAGTTTACGAGGTAGAGCTGGAACTGCTCAGTCCAGGTGGCCAAACACCGTCCGCTCTCAGGTCCAGAAGGCACATCCAAGGAATCCCAGTCTTCTGACAACAAATTGTTGTGGCAAAAATTCTGTTAACCCTCTGAGCGATAGTCTCGCTTTTTTTCTTGTCAGTGCAAAAGAAACTCAAAATACTCTGTTGATTTTGATCTAACATATTAAGTGTTGTACATCATTAGATCCTGATAAGTGTCTATTTTTTTTGTGGATACTCACAATAAAAACAAAGTGTTGTGCTTTTCGCCAAATAAAGAAAAACAAACATGATGCGCGTTCTGCCTTCTCTCTGTCAGTTAAGTCCATTCTGAAACGCGTCCGAAAATTAACTGTAATTCCGCGAATACTTGTCATACAGGCACGAGTGTTTTTCCATAATGAAGCTTGAACTCTCTTCTTTTAAACGAATTAATTTATATAAAAAACAAATATTCTCAGTTTATGTAATCTGTATGAAAAGAGAGAGATGTCAGTATTTTTCTTTCCAGCTCATTATACCTAATTACGCGTTAATGTGCCACGCCCACAGAGAGCGCGCGCTATTCAAACGCAAATGATCTAAGGCAAGCCATTCAAACATGCCATCGCCCACCAGCTGGATTATAAAACACATCGTGTTTAGTAAGTATCTTGTACAGCTGTGTACACAGCGTATCCTTTCGCTGTGAGGAATAATACTATCTAATAACCCTGGAAAATGTACCAGAAGTGCTGGTAGTTGCATTTCGAGGAGCAACGGATCCAGCTGATGTAGTAAGTCATTTATTCTTAAGTGCTTTGTTCTAATCGCGATATTGAATAGTGTCTGACTGTAAACGCGCGTGTCTGTGCCGTTCATTCACTCTCGCACCTACATTAGTAAACGTTATGTTTACATGAACACATCCAAACCATATTGCTATAGCCTACTAAGATGAGTAAAAATAGACTGAAATATGTTGAAATAAAATGTCTGTATAAGCAACAAGCTGCAAATTCACATGTATATACTAATATATCATACACAATATGTTACATAGCCTGACTATGTAATGACTAAATATGAATTGTTACGATCTTTTTAAAGACTAGGAGATGTTACGCAACACTTGTTTTATAAGTACTGCTGATGGATGAGTACGGTGGAAAGGAAACCATGACAGACTCAACTTGAAGAGAAACAAACTGGATTTTTATTGTCACAAAGCCGAAGCCACTAGTTCCAGTTCGGATGACGCTCTTTACAATGTTTAAAGATACAGATAGTAAACAAATGATAGGAAAGAGAACCAAAAAGTGGCGCCAAAGAAAAGAACAGAATATAACAAAACAAGCCTTATACTAATGAATGAAATGAATGAATGAAAACGCCATCCTTTTGAACCCAGCTGAACAACTCTGATTGGCTCCTGGGCGCCGCCCCGATGATGAGTGACGTCCCGCCAGGCCAGTCACAGCAGCCTGTGAGCCGAGAGTGAGCTAGAAACAGAAAAAGATAATGAGCATATACTATCAACACGTGCGAAGTATACCAGCGTGCACAGACTAGTGAACACAAAACAAACCCCACGTGGAACGTAACACTTCCCCCCTTAAGAATCAACTATATGGATTAACTCAACAAATAGTTGATCAAATGCATTCGCTCAAATGCCACCATAGGCAGCTCTAGACAGTGCGTCAGCTATTATATTATCGACACCTTTTTTATGCTTAATTACCAAGTTGTAAACCTGTACAATCAGAGACCAGCGCATCAAACGCTGATTCTGATTATACATACGTGATAAAAAAACTAAAGGGTTATGGTCGGTAAATACGGTGACCGGAATGCTACTCGATCCGACATACACATCGAAATATTGAAGTGACATTAAAAGTGCTAATGCCTCCTTCTCGATCGTTGAATAATTCAACTGGTGTTTGTTGAATTTACGTGAGAAATAACAGACCGGATGATCAATTCCATCCTCACCTGTCTGAATCAATACAGATCCAGCACCAACAGAACTCACATCTACATCAAGTTTAAAAGCAGTGTCGTAATTCGGTACGGCTAAAACAGGTGCATTACACAAAAGATCCTTGATCGTATTAAAAGCATGTTGACAATCCTCAGACCATAGAAACGCACGGGATGGACTAAGAAGCGCAGTTAATGGATGTACAATCGTCGAAAAGTTTTTACAGAAGCCACGATAATAGCCAGCCATCCCTAAAAATCGACGGAGCTCTCGTCGAGTGGTTGGAGCAGGAAACTCAGCTATAGCCGTAACTTTCGCTTCTAACGGGCGCACCTCCCCTTGACCGACTTCCTTCCCGAGATACGTAATAGTGGCCTGCCCAAACTCACATTTGGCTAAATTTAAAGTCAACGAAGCTTTCTCCAAACGCTCGAAAACTGTTCGCAATGACGAAATGTGTTCTATCCAATCGGTCGAGTAAACTACTAAGTCATCTAAGTAGGCATTACACTTGGGCACTCCAGACAACACGGTATTAATAAGCCGCTGCAAGGTAGCTGGAGCGTTACGCATGCCGAAAGCCATTACTGAGTACTGAAGAAAGCTATCAGGGGTAACAAATGCAGAAATGTCAGAAGCACGGCTCGTAAGAGGCACTTGCCAGTAGCCCTTTAACAAATCTAACTTACTGACATAACGGGCTGAACCGAGGTTGTCGACGCAATCTTCCATGCGCGGTAAAGGAAAACACTCGGGCACCGTCACCGCATTTATTTTTCGGTAATCAGTACAAAATCGCGCCGTGCTATCGATCTTCGGCACTAATAAGCATGGAGAACTCCAGGGACTACAGCTGGACCGAGCAAGTCCATGCTCTACTAGATACTCAACCTCATTTCGCATCACATCTCTTTTCGCTGCATTTACGCGGTATGCATGCTGTTTAATCGGGGCAGCATCACCCACATTAATGTCGTGCTCCAAAACTGTAGTGCGAGAAGGTACATCATTAAACAAAGCAGGAAAATCATCAATCAACTGCATAATATCACATCCTTGTTGTTCAGATAAATGAGATACATGAGATGTAAGATCAGATAATACCTCAGAATTCTTAAGTCGAGCACATTGTTGATGTGTGTGACGAAGAACGACTCCATCATCCTCCGGATCAGTAATCTCGACAGCAGCACAAGTGAACACAGGAGATGACACGGGAGATGACACAGGAGATGACACAGGAGATGACACAGGGGCAATGATTTCTTCTGCAAGTGACACATTCTGGACAGCTTCCCTATTGTAATAAGTCTTTAACATATTCACGTGACACACACGAGTCTTCCTTTTCCTATCTGGAGTTCCAATTACATAATCTGTAGTACTAAGTTTTCTTACCACCTCGTATGGTCCAGAAAACCGCGCTGATAAAGCAGACCCTACCATAGGCAGCAACACCAACACTTGATCGCCCTTATTAAAGGTACGCTGTACAGATTTACGATCATAGAGACTTTTCATCTTACCCTGAGCCACTTCAAGTGACTCTCTTGCCACGGAACAAGCTTGATGCAAGCGCTCACGGAACTTACTCACGTAATCCAGCACGTTCATTTTCGGGCTAGACTCAACAGACAACAGATTCTCTTTGAGCATTTTCAAAGGTCCTCTGACAGTGTCTCCGAATACTAGTTCAGCAGGACTGAATCCAAGACTTTCCTGAACTGCATCCCTGATCGCAAATAAAAGTAATGGTA
This sequence comes from Tiaroga cobitis, assembly GCA_030578255.1. Lineage (NCBI taxonomy): Eukaryota > Metazoa > Chordata > Actinopteri > Cypriniformes > Leuciscidae > Tiaroga > Tiaroga cobitis. The sequence goes on from CM060608.1 coordinate 2,236,655, forward strand.
CACCCTCATCCCACTCTTTCCCTGTTTCCATACAGTACTTTCTGAGCATTGACTTTAACGTTTGATGGAAACGTTCGAGTGCCCCCTGGCTTTCAGCGTGATAGGCACTTGCTACCCTATGGGAAATATTTAAACTGGACAACACTTGAGAAAAGATTCTTGAAAGAAAATTGGTGCCTTGATCTGTCTGCACAATTTTTGGTAAACCAAACGTAGAAAAAAACTTAACAAGTGCTCTAGTTACGACAGGTGCCGTGATCTTTCTCAATGGGATCGCCTCAGGCAATCTAGTTGCAGTACACATTACGGTCAATAAAAACTGATTACCGGTCTTAGATTTAGGCAAAGGGCCGACACAATCGACGATAACGTGCTCAAACGGTTCTCCCATCACTGGAATAGGAACAAGTGGAGCACATGGAATGACTTGATTCGGTTTGCCAGTGATCTGACAAGTGCGGCAATTGCGACAAAATTGTGTGACATCAGTTTTTAATCTAGGCCAAAAGAAATGTCTCAAAATTCGGTGATAAGTTTTCTTAATTCCTAGATGTCCCGATAGGTCATGATCATGAGCTAAAGATAAAACTTGCTGTCGGTAACATGAGGGAATCACGATCTGATACACACTACTCCATTTAGCATCATCTGCCATCTCCGAACACCATTTGTGTTCATGTGACGAACAACCGTATAAGTCCAAAAAAACAAAAATTGAGATAACCATGTGACTTGAATGTATGTGTGCCACTTTGTATACAGAATCACTTTGGGGGTGTGTTCGCGCGACCAAAACTCTGTATTTTAAATTTTAAAATAGTCTCACGCGGAAAAACCGTTTATGTCCACTAACGAAAAATGGAGACGCCGGTTGCTTTCATGTCCGCTGCGGACATTAAAAGGCAAAACCTCGGCAAAAAAAGGAGAGTGAACATGAATGAATGGAAGGACAGAGCAAGGAAGTCTTTGAGGGATGCTGGGAAACCATATGTGACCCGGAGAGGAGAGCAAAAACGAGGAAAAAGTCCACCGAGGTGAGTGAAAGAACCGTATACAAAGTATCTAACTTACTGTTACAGTCAGAGGGGCGTGTAGGCTCCTGCGCGTCGTCTACTACAGTTCATTCATATAGCTCACTCTGTTTAACGGATCAATTCATTAATGGGTCGAAATTAATGCTGTAGGCTACTACTCCTTATAACCGAGGATAAATGAATCGAAACATTATAGCTGCGTTTGATGTCTGGCTAGCCAGTTACTTTGTAACGTAGCGCTAGCTGGTTACTCGGGGGGCATATTACTGGGCGTCTAACGTTACTAATGTTCATACAGCTCGGACTGTTTAGCGAATCAAGTCATGAATGGGTCGAAATGATAGCTGAGAAAATTAGACTTTGATTGCTTTATGTCTTCACTGAAATTGGTAAAAAATAAATAAATAAAAAGTAATTGACGTGTTTAAAATATTTTGATATACTGTTACCATTTATGCAACACTTTGTTTTGTAATATTGTATGCTATATTTGTTTGTTACTCATTTTTTAATAAATAAAATAAATAAAAGGTAATAATAAAAAAATGCATTGATTTTGTAAGCTGTTATATATTATAGGTAGTAACCTTAATAGCTGCTAATAGCTCTAGTGTTCTATAGCTATATATATTAAAAAAAAACGTTAATGTGACTTTGTTTTTGTTAAGGGCAAGGTGTGCAAGGAGACGTGTCCCAGGCAGTGTTCAAGCCTAACAGAACAAAGAAAACTCCAGCTCTTCACAGAGTTTTATGCTGTCTCTTATGAGAGGCAGCAGGCTATCATTCTCTCTGGTTTGGAGCAGGTAGGCTAACTTAAGCAATTCATGACCATATCATGTCAACAGTATGCAATGCATCACAATGTAGGCCCATGAAATAACCAGTGAATTGAATACTACTGTATGCCTTCAATTCACTAAGACTGCACATGTGCCTGATCACTGTAAATGTTAAATTTTGTGAGGATGGATGAAGGATGATCAGCATCAAGTAGGCCACCAAGTGCATTACAGTCAGACCACAGCGCTTTGGTGCCCTAAAAGGCTTATTCATTCTCCTAACCAAAGCCTACTCACGTACTTAATGACCTTAACCTGACAGCTCTACAATACGGCTAGCCTGCTACGCTATGGTAAATGTCTTTTTACTTCATGTCTTTTTACTTCTAGCACAAGGTGAGTCGCAGACGACCACGTGGGCCTGACACTGAGATTACTAAGAGGAAGTACACCTTCAAGTACCATGTGCAACAAGGAGGCCAAAGACTTGCTGTTTATAAACTCACATTTATGTCAGTCTTTCAACTGACCAACAGTCGCCTACAGGCAAGTTTTATATAGCCTAGGCTTTTACGTTTGTTAACTTTTTATTACATGCATGATTTTAATTAGATACATTGTCCATAACATATTTATTTAAAGTTACTTATCTTTGAAAAGGTTATTCAAGAAAAGTTAGGCAGTCAGTCTGAGGGAACAGAGCAGGTAGCTAAAGTCAGGTCTCCATTAGAGGACTTCAGAGGAAAACATAAGAACAGGTAAGTAAAAAAAAAACAAATCTTGAAGGACCTCATGCTCTCGTCCTGTTAGTTTTTAAAGCTGCACCATTGTCACACCAACAACATTCCCTGGTCTAATGGTGCACTGGACGCTGGCATTATAGAGCGTTGGGTGCCTTGCCACCCTATAACGCCAGTGTGCACATATCGTAATGGTTAGGATTCAGCTCACTGTTGTTGCCCAGTCAGGAAACATATTTTTGCACTTTGAAATCGATATCAGAGATAAAGTGCTATGCAAATGTAATGTATGATTATTCTTTGTATCATTACAACATGTGGATCTTAAAGGGATACTTCAGCTCTGAAAAGATTAATGTGTATTTAAAATGGGTCATTTATGTAGTAGAAATGTGAAATTATTTTTGAATGGAGCCTTCTAAAAGCCAGAAAATGTATTTTTGATTTATGGGGATGAAAGACAACAACTCCCAGATTGCAATGCTAAAACGCACACATCAATCAATCACATGTTTAGCATCCATGTAAACACTACATTCAGATTCACAAATCGGAATAAATTCAGTTAGATTGAAACAAAAGGTGTGCATGTAAACAATGACAATTTTTGCGTCATCGGAGGATTTTTTCCAGACAAAAAATACATAAATCTCTCATCTCAGGGGGATATGAGGGAGAAAAGCATGGTAATTTGAAAATACTAAAAAGAATTCGGTTTTCTAATGATACAAAGCTTAATGCTAAATCCTGAAGTATCCCTTTAATGACTGTATGTGAAAAACAAAATCCTATAGTTTAGAGGAATGTTTATAATTATACATTTATGGTCACAGAAACAATGCAATTGTGCAAAACAGACCAGCATAGTTTATTATATTTCCCTTGTTCATGAGTTGTGGTGTTTATTTTTTAGGCCTCATAGCATTCATCCTGCAGTGAGAGAGGGGATAAGAGAGAATATCTTGAGCTTCCCACGCCAACCGAACCACTACTCACGGATGAAGGGAGATGTGGAGAGGGAGTACCTGAGCCCTGATTTAAACATGCTCCGCATGTTCCGCCTGTACAAGGAACACAGTCCAACATCCACTGCAAAGTTCTGGCTCTATAGGGACATCTTCAAGCAGCAGAACCTCAGTTTTGGGCAGCCAAGAAGTGACACTTGTGCGAAATGTGACGCCCTGTTTTTAAAATTAACAGCTGCTACAACAGAAGGAGAAAGGTTGAAGATCGCAGCCGAGAGTGAGCTTCACCACCGGAAAGCTGAAAAAGCGTACACCCAGTTGTAGGCTGACACAGAGTGGGCCAAAGCCAATGATGACTGCCATGTCATTTGTATCGACATGCAGGGGGTAGTGTTCACGCCAAACCTGACACACTCCAACGTGTACTATCAACGGCAGCTGGCCAACTACAACCTCTGTATCCAGGAGATGGGCACTGATGATCCTCCTACAATGTGCCTCTGGCATGAGGGCATCGCTCACAGAGGTTCCATCGAGGTGGCAAGCTGTCTTTTGAAGTGGGCAGAAACATCTTTTGCTCCCCTAGTCCAGGCAAAGGAACGGAAGCTCGTCATCTATAGTGACCGATGCTGTGGGCAGAACAACAACTGGCGAGTCCTAAACCTCATGGCCCTGCTCGTATCTAGAGGGTACTTCAGTCAGATAGAGCAGAAGTTCATGGTGTCTGGCCACTCCTTCCTTCCCTGTGACCGTTCCTTTGCCACGCTGGACAAGAGGCGTAAGGTGTCCACACTCCACACCCCCAGCGATGTCGCCGAGATGATCCGTGGAGCCAGGCAGCAGCATCCATTCAAAGTCATTGAGATGAAATGTCCGGACTTCAGGCAGCTCCCTGATGCAACATTAAAGCGTCCACCTGGCTTGCTAATCACATCCATGATGTGGTTGAAAGTGACAGGTAAAAAACAAAAGAGTAGGTCTTCTGAGATTAACAGTGTTGGGGATATGTGCGTGAAAGAAGAATCTTTATTGAATTTCTTGTTGAATCATGATTTCAGCTGCTGATCCATGGTGTGTCCACACAAAAGGGAGCCACAGCCTCTACGAGGGATTGAAGACCTGGCTGATCACCAAACAGAGGAAGAATCAACCACCTCCAGCTCCCTTGTTCTCCACCACGTATGCCCGTGCTTATGAGGACCCTCTGCCCGTCAAGAAGGAGAAGCACTGGGATCTTATGAAAATGCTAGCCTACATGCCAGCGGAGGCCCAAGCATTTTATGGGGCATTAGAATGCGAAGAGTAGCCTGGTATGTGTAGGTCATGTGCAGGGTAAGGTGGGCTATATTGTGTATATTGTGTATATTGTGTAAAAATAATCATAATAGTAGTTGTAGTTTATCTTGTATGCCTTATATTATGTTGTATAATAGGAATATATAGTTATTTATTTAGTAAATGAATGAATGGGGTGATTTATGAAATGTATTATAAAATGGTAAACTAGCATATGGAACCATAGCAAGGAATGATGATGATGTATGTCTGTATTGTAAATATGTATTGTTTACAGTTATTACTGTTATTTATTGTTTGTATGTATTGTTGATTGTATGTACGGTTTATTGTTTGTACTGACGTTTATTTTCTGTACTATAAGTAGGCCTATGTATTGTTCATTGTTCGTACTGTATTGTCTGTGTTTTTGTTCTGTGATTTATGTTGGTAAAAAAATAAAAGAAATTGAAAGAAAGAAATGTTTAATATTTTCTTTAAGGTTCTGTTACTGTATTAAAACTAAGATAAAGGAATCAAATCTCCAGTGGTTTAAGTGATATGATGAATTGGACTTATACTGTTATTCCACATTAACTGGACTTATACTGTTCTTCCACATTCCAGAAATGTAAATTACTCTAACTTTTTATTTTTAAGATTGATACTAACAAATCTTATCTCATTAGAATTGTGAAACTTTTGTTGTCTATCTTCAAGTAAAAAAAATAAATAAAATATAATATTCAGAGTCCAAATTAAAAAAAAAATATTATTCAAAATTTGAAAATATGGACTTATATGGTTCTTCGTCTCAAGCCCTCATTTACGCATCAATAAATCGTCCTCAACGAAATATGCAGCTTTTCTCTCTTGAGCTTTCTCTATGGAAACAGCAGCAGCAAAGCACTTCTGGAGATTTTTATCCTGTTTTTGAGCAACAATAAGTCTCTCGCGCGTCACGCGCAGCTTTACACTCATAGTATCTGGAACATGCGCATTATCAACAGCTTTAACGTCATCAGATACAACATCATTGATAAAAACAGATGCGATAAAAGATGTAGCCAAATCATCAGCATCCGCTTTACGAGCTTGGGCCCGCGTCACTACACAAGTCGAAAATGTTTCTGGATATGACTGTGATAACTCATCAGGCTGTTCGAGCGCCACTGGATTGTCGAGGACTTCCAGCAAAGGCATAATTTTTCCACCGGCTAAATCATTGCCTAAAATAATTTGTACCCCACTCACCGGTAAATGTTCACGAACAGCTAATTTCACAAAACCCGTACATAGTTCTGATTCTAAGTGAATCTGATGCAACGGAACTTGAACGAGACCCATCTCTATGCCCTGTACTAGAACATGACTGCCACAAAAAGTTTGCTCCGAGAACGGCAGTACATCAGCACCAATTAAGAACTGCATGGCCCCAGTATCACAGAGCATCTGAACTCTTACCCGTTCCTCAGAATTTCCCGCAATGGACATTAATCCTTCCATCAGAAAAGGTACGTAACTGGAATCAGGCTTGTCGTTACACTCAATTTTTTTAGAATCAATCCGTTTTACAAAAACAGCACTCTTAGGAACAGCACTCGACTGTTTTCGTTTCAGTACAAAACAATCGGCAATTAAATGGCCAGGTTTGTGACAATAAAAACATTCTCGATCTTCCTTTGATTTTGGAGTACCTGATTTTGGTCGAAACGGACTACTCGAGCTCACTTGAACAGCAGCTTTCTCAAAACGCGGAGCAGAAAACACATTTTTATGCGTCAATGAAAACTCATCTGCCAGAACAGAGGCTTGAGACAAAGACGTCACTTTTTGTTCATTCAAGTAAACGACAACACGTTCAGGAATACAATTTTTAAATTCTTCTAAAAGTATTAACTCATGCACGTCTTTAAAATCATTTACTTTACTAGATGTACACCATTTGTCAAACAAAGTGCCTTTCTCCCTCGCAAATTCAACAAAAGTCTGACTAGAATTTTTCTTATGACCCCTAAAACGCTGTCTATAAGCTTCGGGCACCAGCTCATATGCACGCAAAATCGCAGCTTTCACTACTTCATAATTCATGCTATCCACTAAGGACAACGTAGCACAGACATCTTGAGCTTTACCGGTCAGCTTGCACTGCAACAGCAAAGACCAAACCTCTTTAGGCCAATGGAGTGTGGTAGCAATCCTCTCAAACACACTAAAATATGAGTCAACTTCTGTTTCTCGAAACTGCGGCACAAGGGAAATATGTTTACTGACCTCAAAGGTGGTATTCACCGGCCCAGCCCCTGCCGAAGCATCAGCAGGCGGTAAGGATTGCACAACTGGAACAGGTGTCACTTTGGCTGCATTCAATTCAAGTTCACGCAGCTTAATCTGCGTCTCCGCCTCGATTTCGAGTCTGCGGACTTCCAGTCGAAAATCCAAATCCGCTCGACGGACTTCTGCCCGTTTGCGTGTCTCCATCTGGAGTCGCGCTATACGAACCTTCAGTCGCGCATCACCTCCTGTAGACTCATCTGAGTCCGGCGAAAAAGGTTCGAAGGGCGGCAAAACGGCTTTGGCTTCAGAACCCTCTACCTCAGCCGTCTCGCTCTGCTCCTCCTCCTCAGGGAGACTGTCAGCACCAGGAAAAACTTCCCCAACACCTGCAGGCAACACTAAAACACCAAGTTCCACCAACCTTTGGGACACAGCAAACTTAATCTCTTTTTTAAGCCGCTGCTTCGAAACAGTAACCTGAAAATGAGCAGCGATGCGCAGCAAATCATCTTTCCTACATTTATTTAACTGCTCAACCGTAGGTGCACTCAAAAAGGCGTTTAAATCAAAATCAGCCATACTTACTCTTATCAGAATCACTAACCATACAATCAACTAGCCCATCCACTAATCACTGCCTCGCAAATATTAACACTCTACAAGGAAAAGTACTGAACATGGTCATTCCACCACTCACATCAGCAGTAAATAATAACTCGGGAAACAGTAAGAATATGAATATTAGTATCCTGGACGAGCCCCCATTAAATGTTACGATCTTTTTAAAGTCTAGGAGATGTTACGCAACACTTGTTTTATTAGTACTGCTGATGGATGAGTACGGTGGAAAGGAAACCATGACAGACTCAACTTGAAGAGAAACAAACTGGATTTTTATTGTCACAAAGCCGAAGCCACTAGTTCCAGTTCAGATGATAAATGAGTGCGCTCTTTACAATGTTTAAAGATACAGATAGTAAACAAATGATAGGAAAGAGAACCAAAAAGTGGCGCCAAAGAAAAGAACAGAATATAACAAAACAAGCCTTATACTAAACCTAAACCTAAACAAAAAAAAGGTGAAAAGAAAACCGAATTCTTCAGTGCATCCGGCACCTAAATAAGCTAACTACTAAAACAAAACATACACAGAGTGGCGCTCACTCCTAACCAGAGGCGGACAGAGTACACAGCTTCATTACTTGAGTAAAAGTACAGATACCCCTTGCTAAATTTTACTCAAGTACAAGTAAAAGTACTACAGTCAGATGTCTACTTAAGTAAAAGTACTGAAGTACTTGTTTTTAAAAGTACTTGAGTATCAAGAGTACATTTTCTAAATATTGCATTACTACTGGCACAGTGCTTACATTTATGTACAGAAACGTCCTACATGGAGTTATGAAAAATGTTAATGTTAATACCTTGGAGAATGTAAAAGGTATTGAAAGTAAAATCAAGTCATTTTCATCTTTTTACGATGTTGCTTCATTTAACATTTAAGAAAAATTCAGAAAATTGAAATAGTCTGGCGAGGTGGGGCCACGGGTTGGCACATTCACGGGATGGACCTGCTGCGTCTTCATCCATTGTTTCGTCCATGGTTTCGTCTCTTATCTAAATCTGACCATGGAGTTGACTTTGGCGGAAAGCTGAAGGTGATTGCTGATAGGCTGTCCCAATCAGTGGCGCCTGCACAACCCAATCACGTTTGAGAGGGAAACAACAAATTGAGGGTTTCCGAGATTTTTCTTTTTTCCTTTTTTAAGTTTTTTTTAGAAGTAGTCACGGGTACTCAGTACTCACGGCTATGGATAGAAATGTAGCTGAGTAAAGAGTACAATATTTGCCTCTCAAATGTACTTGAGTAAAGTCATGAGTACTCCCCAAAAATGATACTCGAGTAAAGTACTGATCCCTCAAAATTGTACTTAAGTACTGTACTCAAGTAAATGTACTCCGTTACTGTCCGGCTCTGCTCCTAACCTAGTGTATCTAACAAATAAACACTACGGGCATTATGTATACCGTGGCATACTGACCTGTCGTTCTCTTTCCCAGAGAGAGTCGAATTACAGGACCCCCACAGCGTCAAACTGGGATACACATTAAAACTATGGTCTCTAAGACTAGAACATAATAAATACTAAGGTACATATAAACAGAGCATACAGCACCCAACTCATTCCACTACAAAGAGCCAGTCATCACTATATGAATCTCAAGTTACATTCTTAGTAACCTCAAAACGCTACACAAGCTCATGGACGCTTCCGAGAAAAGAGAGAGAGATTGAAAAAGAGAGAGATTGAATAAATGAAAACGCCATCCTTTTGAACCCAGCTGAACAACTCTGATTGGCTCCCGGGCGACGCCCCGATGATGAGTGACGTCCCGCCAGGCCAGTCACAGCAGCCTGCGAGCCGAGAGTGAGCTAGAAACAGAAAAAGATAATGAGCATATACTATCAACACGTGCGAAGTATACCAGCGTGCACAGACTAGTGAAAACAAAACAAACCCCACGTGGAACGTAACATGAATGTTTAGACAAGATTTTGTGATTAGTTTTGGATAGATTATAAAGTTTTGACTGTAAAAAAAGACTACTGTCACATTAAATAGGTACGCTTTTGTTCACCAATTTCTGCTCATAGTTAAATATACTATAGTATGATGTTTTGTCAAAAATAAAGTAGGTATATTGAATTATCAAATAAGATGTTATTATAGTGTTTGTTCCAATATTCAAACTAATGAATTCTTACCTTTTTCAATACGTACGATAAAATGTATACTTTTTACAAAGAAATACACTTGAAATATTGTTAAAATTGTAATTGTTGTTGTAATTGTAACCTATTTGTAATTGGTTACAATTTCTAATTTTAAAATATGTATATATAGATCATTTCTTTTGTCCTTGCATTCTTTGGGATCCTGTGACACACCTGCCTGAAAGGGCTAATTAATATGCAGCTCATTATGCGGCACATTATCCGGCCTTTGTCTTCTCAGGTGTGAACATGCCTCCACGCATATTGCTTTTCCAAACAAAAGGTGTCTTATAAAATTTAAATCAATGTATTGTTTTGTGTAAATGATTAGGCAGGATGATTTTCAGATCATTTTGAAGCAAAAATTCTAGGCAACAACACTCATTAGTCAAAAGTCTTGTGGACACATATTTAGTATGTGTTTTGTGGCCTTATTTCAGACACTTTAAGTTTTAGTTTTTTCAATAACCATGCATAAGCAATATTCTCTCAAAAATACAAACATGTACATACATGTCGCTCAGATATTACGGTAGCCCCGTTTGAGCTATATTGAGTGAATTTACACCTTTGCCATTAACATGTTTATAAATAACTGAAAAAAGCACAAATGTCAGAGCATGTCAGAACACCTCAAGGACCCCAAAACCCCTTAGACCTCAGAGGGTTAAACATCATCACTGCATTAGAGACAACTTGGAATCAAATTTATAAATGAGAAGTATTTATTCTTGCAAGTATAGGCCCAGTCGCCAACACAGCAGTTACCCTGTGGAGTGAGTGAGACACAGACAGGAAGAAATGGGCAATCTTTATACTGCTCTTCAAGGTCCTTTTCCCTGCAGAGCTTCCCAGTAGTTTTCCACAGACAAAAGGCCCTTTACTGCTAGCTTTGATTTATCACTAACTAACCCTTTAAGCCCCCCTTAACTAGATGACCTTCTGACCTCAGAGGTCAGAGGTCCTTGCCCATCTGGTTCTAGAGTGTCTCGCTCCTGCACTTCAGGTGTATAAACATACATACATTTCAGAGAACTTCCTCCTTCTCACATCAGACTGCAAATGATTCGAGGACCCCCGAACTTGCCCGATCAGAGTCGTGCTTTCCTTCCTGCAAGATGGGTTGGAGCGAAGGCTGTCTCCCTCCACCCTCAAAGTGTATGTCGCGGCAATATCCGCGCATCACGATGTAGTAGAAGGTATGTCCTTGGGGAAGCACGACCTGATCATCAGATTCATTAAGGGTGCTAGGAGGTTAAATCCACCTCGTGTTTTGCTTGTGTCTTGGGACCTAGCTCTGGTACTTAGGGCTCTTCAAAGTCCTCCCTTTGAGCCTTTGTTGACAGTAGAGCTTAACCCTCTGAGGTCTAAGGATTTTTGGGGTCCTTGATGTGTTCTGACATGCTCTGACATTTGTGCTTTTTTCAGTTATTTATAAACATGTTAATGGCAAAGGTGTAAATTCACTCAATAAAGCACAAACTGGACTACCGTAATTTCTCAGCAACAATTATGAAACATGTTTGTATTTTTGAGAGAATATTGCTTATGCATGGTTATTGAAAAAACTAAAACTTAAAGTGTCTGAAATAAGGCCACAAAACACATACTAAATATGTGTCCACAAGACTTGTGACTAATCAGTGTTGTTGCCTAGAATTTTTGCTTCAAAATGATCTGAAAATCATCCTGCCTAATCATTTACACAAACACATACACTGATTTAAATTTTATTAGACACCTTTTGTTTGGAAAGGCAATATGCGTGGAGGCGTGTTCACACCTGAGAAGACAAAGGCCGGATAATGTGCCGCATAATGAGCTGCATATTAATTAGCCCTTTCACACAGGTGTGTCACAGGATCCCAAAGAATGCAAGGACAAAAGAAATGATCTATATAGCCTATACATATTTTACAATTAGAAATTGTAACCAATTACAAATAGGTTACAATTACAACAACAATTACAATTTTAACAATATTTCAAGTGTATTTCTTTGTAAAAACTATACATTTTATCATACGTATTAAAAAAGGTAAGGATTCATTAGTTTGAATATTGGAACAAACACTATAATAACATCTTAGTTGATAATTCAATATACCTACTTTATTTTTGACAAAACATCATACTATAGTATATTTAACTATGAGCAGAAATTGGTGAACAAAAGCGTACCTATTTAATGTGACAGTAGTCTTTTTTTACAGTCAAAACTTTATAAGCTATCCAAAACTAATCACAAAATCGTGTCTAAACATTCATATTTAGTCTGTAATATATTGTGTATGATATATTAGTATATACATGTGAATTTGCAGCTTGTTGCTTATACAGACATTTTATTTCAACATATTTCAGTCTATTTTTACTCATACAAACTATATTGCTATAGCCTACTAAGACGTGTTTATGTAAACATAACGTTTACTAATGTAGGTGCGAGAGTGAATGAACAAGGCACAGACACGCGCTGTATAACTGTAAACAAAGCGCGCGCGCCTTTGCCGTTCACTCATCATTTAGCCTACACACAGACACGCAATTCATATTTAAACAGTCTTTTTGCGGTTTACAGTCCGACACTTCAATATCACGATTAGAACAAAGCACTAGAATAAATGACTTACTACATCAGCTGGATCCGTTGCTCCTCGAAATGAAACTACCAGCACTTCTGGTACATTTTCCAGGGTTAGATATTCCTCACAGTGAAAGGATACGCTGTGTACACAGCTGTACAAGATAGCCTACTTACTAAACACGATGTGTTTTATAATCCAGCTGGTGGGCGTTGGCATGTTTGAACGGCTTGTCTAAAATCATTTGCGTTTGAATAGCGCGCGCTCTCCGTGGGCGTGGCACATTAACGCGTAATTAGGTATAATGAGCTGGAAAGAAAAATACTGACATCTCTCTCTTTTCATACAGATTACATAAGCTAAGAATATTTGTTTTTTTATATAAATTAACTCATTTAAAAGAAGAGAGTTCAAGCTTCATTATGGAAAAACACTCGTGCCTGTATGACAAGTATTCGCGGAATTAAAAATAATCTTAGGACGCGTTTCAGAATGGACTTCACTGACAGAGAGAAGGCAGAACGCGCATCATGTTTGTTTTTCTTTATTTGGCGAAAAGCACAACACTTTGTTTTTATTGTGAGTATCCACAAAAAAAATAGACACTTATCAGGATCTAATGATGTACAACACTTAATATGTAAGATCAAAATCAACAGAGTATTTTGAGTTTCTTTTGCACTGATAAGAAAAAAGCGAGACTATCGCGCCGGCGCGATAGCCGACCTCAGAGGGTTAATATCCTGTCCATTAAGACAGTGCTCCTGTTAGCATTGGCCTCTTTCAAGAGGGTCGGGGATCTGCAGGCTTTTCCGGTCGACGAATCGTGCCTAGAGTTCGGGCCGGGGCTTTCTCACATTGTGCTGAGACCCCAGCTTGGATATGTGCCCACGGTTCCTACCACTCCCTTCGCGGATCAGGTAGTGAACCTGCAAGCGCTGTCCCAGGAGGAGGCTGACCCAGCCCTAGCTTTTCTCTGTCCCGTCCGCGCCCTGCGGGTTTATATTGACAGAACGCAAAGCTTCAGGACCTCAGATCAGCTCTTTGTCTGTTACGGAGGCCAGCAGAAGGGGAATTCTGTCTCCAAGCAGAGGTTAGCCCACTGGTTAGTGGATGCTATCACCCGAGCGTATGAGTCTCTGGGTGAGCCTTGTCCTTCCAGGTTGCGTGCTCACTCTACTAGAGGTGTTGCCGCTTCCTGGGCTTTGGCTCAAGGCGCCTCGCTGACAGACATTTGTAGAGCTGCGGGCTGGGCGACACCGAACACGTTCGCTAGGTTCAGTAGCCTACGTGTAGAACCTGTTTCCTCCCGAGTACTCGCTACGGCCAGTGGTGCGAGGGAACAGGTTGTGTCGGCTTGCTATGCCACTCTGCGCCTCGGCCGGATACGTGCGTCTTTTGCTCCGTTGGCACCCTACGTCGGTGAGCCTCGTGAGTTCCTCCATCACCCCTCCGGTGCCAGGCGTGGCGGACCGCCGGCGCCAGGTCCGCTACCTCTAGTAGGAGTTGCTAGTAGACTGGGTGTTTTCCAGTGGTCTCTACGGTGACCCATGCTGCCACGTGCAGTTCAGCCGTGTCTTCCCTTTGCCAGACTCATTCTGTTGTCCCTGTTGAGTACGCTCCCACTTCCCTCGAATTGGGACTACCTCAGGGACTGCCATATGTGCACTATCCCACTGAGCTAGTACATATGTGTATTCCAGGCCTTCCTCAGGCAGGCTGGGTTCCGCAGCGTCACGTCGGAGTTCCCAGGACGAAAGGGAACGTCTACTGAGTACAGGGAACGGAGACGTGTCGTCCCTTCCCATGTTGTTGTACCTTCGCGGAGGACAGGACACTGTTCGGCTCCTCAGCGAAAAGCATTGCGCAATGTTTACTTCCGCCTTTTATACCCGCGCTGGTAGGCGGGTCGCTGAATGCAAATCTTGCATGCCAATGTCCATTGGCTCGTTTTAATTCTCTCATAGGCAATTGGCTCCCTAACGTGATCCCAATTTGTCAGGGAACTCCCCCGACGACACGTCTCCGTTCCCTGTAATCAGGGAACGAGGGTTACATACGTAACCGAGACGTTTGCGTGCCGTGTGCTTGGCTGCTTGCTGTGTTGTGATCGGAATTATATGAGCACGCAAGAGAGAAAGTAGATGTGTGTTGTTTCAGCCGTCCTCTGATTGCAGTGTTGTGGCCGAAATAGTGCGTGCGGGAGCACATGCGCAAAACAGTTTTGTAAAATGATATATGAATCATTTTTATTTTATCATATATCATTTTACAAAACTTTTTTACGCATGTGCTACCGCGTGCGGTATTTTAGTTACAACACCGCAATCAGAGGACGGCGCTGAAACCTTGGTCATTTAATGTGGAGAAAACATTGATGTGTATGTTTTATAGATCCTATATTGAGTCGTTTATATCCTTTTCATTGTTGTGCTGGTTCAATTCTCTGAATGTAAAAAATAAAAATCGTATTGAGAGGATGGTAAATCAAGGAAATAAAATAACAGGGAGGAAGCATATGACCATGGCTCAGTTATACCAGAGACAGGCTTTGGGTAAAGCACAGAACATTTTGTTCTCACCCCTTGTATCATGAGTTCTATCTTCTCCCGTCTGGTAGCAGGTACAGAACTCCGCTCAATAAAACGAATCAGTTTAAAAATTAATTTGTTCCATCAGCTGTAAAGTTTTAAATTCTAGGTAAATGTGTTTATTAGGTATCTTTTTTCCCATATTTTCGTATTTTCGTGTATGTGTGTGTGACATTGTTTTATGTGTATGCTTGTTTGCTGCAAACCAAATTGCCTTCGGGAAATGAATAAAGCAAGGGCGTAGGTTTAGGGGGGGACGCTAGGTACTAGTCCCAATCAATATTTTGAGATGACAAATTTGTCCCCACCAATATTTAGCAAGCTCCTTTGAACTGCTATTTTGAAATTTGCGCTGCATTTGGATCTTTGCGCTGCTATTTGGATCGATTCCAACGGCCAGGACGACACAGTACAAGATACGGCGTGATTCTGACAGGCAGGCTACACGCGCGGGCCGGGACTACTTTTTGTGCTTGCACTCACTGGCAGCGAGCGGGTGGTGTGTGCGTGTGTGTGTGTGTGCGCGTGACGACGCCGACGGTAAGTTACCAGGGCTGTCTCTCTGCCTGCCATATACAAAGGCCAGAGTAAAACATTTTAATATTCCGTTTTTTTGCCCCTTTTTGTACTTTGTAGATCAGCTATGTCACCCAAGAAGAAGAAAGGGGACATACGAAGCTTTTTCATAAAGCAGAGTGTAAGTAGGCAAAAATAACTAGCCACACAAATAACTAGCAGTAGTAGTGACTGACTAGGCTTTCAAATGCAGATTCTACTGTGGAAAATAGTATTAACTGGTGATCCTGGTTACCCAGGATATTGTTACAAACCTAGCTTCTGCAATCTTTCAAGGTTAGGAGCATTAACCTGGTGATCCTGGTTACCCAGGATATTGTTACAGTTAAACCTAGCTTCTGCAATCTTTCAAGGTTAGGAGCATTAATTAGGGGTGTGCAGCACGGATATAGACTCATAGAAGTCGCTCTATCATGATAGAATGCTACGTTAGCAAGTCACTGAATGTTAATTAGCCTACCTTAACTTAGAATCTTGCAGTCATAGGATCATCTGAGACATTTTTCGTTTCTACATTCTGTTAATGTAATGTATTTGTGAGTGTAGCCTACTTGCTAGACACATGTGTTGGAAAAAGATGTTGGCAATGTTAAAAAGGCAAAAGTTAACACTGTTATTCAAATATAATGAATCATTATTTGATTGATAATATCCAAATAACAATATCTGGTAGGAGTGTTAAACTTGCTAGCCATAGGATATACTACAAAATTAATTAACCATTTTGTATACAGGAAAGACAGCATCAAACCACAACAGATTTACATTTATTCATTTAGCAGACACTTTTTATCCAAAGCGACTTACAATTGAGAACAATAGAAGCAGTAAACATAGGATAACAATATGCAAGTTTTATGACCCTTCCCAGTTTAATCTAATGCACTTTTTTTTCTTTTTTTTAAAGAATAGAACATATCAATTCTTATATCTATAGAATATATCTATATAATAGAATATATATGGGGGGGGGGGGGGGTCGGGAAGGGGGGGAGATGTCCCCACCAAAGCTGAGACCAAACCTACGCCCATGGAATAAAGATGAACTGAACTGAACTGAACCATCAACTGTCGATGCTGTTCTCTTCCTTCATAACTTGTACTGAGAAGGATAGACTATATTTATGTAAATAGTTGTGCAACTGCGCAAAATTTTGTTTTGAAGTTTAATGTTTGAGTTCCAGGGGAATTTGTGACTTTTTCACCTGTTCAACAGCATCAAAGTTTCGTAATTAGTAAGTCCATGCTTTTTCTTTTTTTCCTTGTCTGGTGACTGCTGAGGGGCCGCTGTGCCTTGGTGAAACGGTGTTTGTAGGCTACATGTAGCCTTATTTCTTAATCATAATCTGGCAAACAATCATAAAATACAGCATATTGCAAAAAAAAAGAAGCTATTTACTTTGAGAAACGGACCTCGGGTTCGGTTCGGGCTCGGGCTCGGGCTCGGGCTTAAAATATTACCGCAATGTTTGGGTCGGCTCGGGTCGGGTCGGGTCGGGTCGGGTTAAATGATTTCGGGTACGGGCCGGGTTCGAGCTTAAGTTTAAAGCCCGTGCAGACCTCTATTATAGAGTGAGCTAAATAGGATAATGAGACACAGGTGAAAGTGATAATGGATGATGGTCTGGGCAAAGGATTATGGGGAATGGAGTGGATGTGTTGTGATCGTCTGGGTTGGAGTGCCCTTTTAGGTAATCCCGGGCACTCTCACTGGTGATTGTTACAGATGTGAAATATGCAGAAGTATGTATGGTATGTTATACAATTGTTGCAAAAACAGTTTAGAACAAAACAAAAATCTAAATAAATATGCATTAATAAAGTTTTATTATTCACATGCTAATGTTTAAGGTAAAGCATACAATTGTGTACTTCATTCAGTATGTTTCTGAGCTTAAAAATTATTCAAGGTTTAAGGCCCGATTTCACAGACAATGATTACAGGCCTTAGTTCAATTATGACATTTAAGTAGCTTTTATAAATGTGCCATAGAAAAAAATAACATTTATGGCGTGAATCTTGAGACAAAACAATGGCAGTGACTTATTTTAAGATGTGTCAGAGGAAGTTTCTTTCAGTTAAAACAGCTCAAATGTGCATTTTAGTCTGGGATTAAGCTTAAGACTGTGAAACCAGCCACATGACTATTAAAAGACAAAAAAATAAATAAATACAAATCTTTCACATGGGAAGAATATATTGTGTCACTCACAATTTCTCTCAAACATCATTCTATGATCTTGCAGACATAATCCCGGTCAAATGTCTTGCAGTGAAATTTACCAAATGCTCTTAATCACTGTAGTTTCTATGACAGTGACATTTTGGCCTATGACTGTGCCAGGGGGACAGATCATTATTATTATTATTATTATTTAAATATTTATAGAAGAAAAACGAAAGTTTAAACAACTTTTTCCTACATTTATTCAATATGATTTATGGCTGCATTTACAGAATGCTTCACAATCATATTATTGTGTCACTGAACGAACATCTTAAAAATAAAGGAAACGTCAGATCAAATGTATAACAAACATGTTTTCCTCATTACATTTTGATTTGGGTTGACTGGTGACCTTAAGTCATGATTTATTTGTTTTGAATTTTGATTCACTTATGAGAAACATTCTCTCACCATGACTGACTGATATAAAATATTAGTCCCCCCCCGCCCCCCACTCCCCCCCCCCCCCCCCCCCCCCCTACCTCCCACCTCCCCTTAGATTTTCCAGTATTGAGTAACAACATCAGGTTGGTGGATATATAAAACAAGGATTAATGTTGACCTCACATTTGGAGTGGCTGCTTGCCTAGCAGGAGAAATGCATGTTAATATTTTATTGACAGTGATACCCCTGTGTATTACCAGACTTGTTCCTGCTGTGTGTGGGGTTAATTTAGGCACATGCATCCTCCAAGCTGACCCACAGCCCCCTGCTCTCTTCAAGGACGGAGACTTCATCATTGGAGGGGCTTTCACCATTCATTACTATCTAAGGACAGAGAAGCACACCTATACTAGACGGCCACAACCCCTCGAGTGCAGTGGCAGGTTAGAGTTTGACAAAAGTATACAATCCTTAACAAAACAGGGTTGAATGGGCTAAATTGATTGTGCTGAAATTATGTTCATAATTGTCTTTCTTTATGTATGCTAAACTGTGTTAATAAGAATATAACAAGCAAAACGTTCACATAGGTGCTTAAATTTAATAACAATTTATTATAATATAGTTTTTCATCTGTGCTCTTCAACAGCATGGACTTCAGAGAGCTGCGTTTTGCTCGTGTCTTACAGTTCGCTATCCAAGAGATAAACAACAGCTCCGATCTCTTACCGGGCATGACATTAGGGTATCATATATATGACTCTTGTGCTTCTGTGCCAATGGTAATGAAAGTAGCATTTCAACTTGCCAACGGACAAGATCTGGTATTTAACGACACTGATTCCTGTGCAAAATCAGCAGCAGTTCTTGCACTAGTTGGAGAATCTGGTTCCACTGCGGCTATAACCACCTCAAGACTTTTCGGTTCTTTTGGAATTCCACAGGTGCTTTTTCATGGTCTTCTATAAAACTTGTAGAAACATTTTTTTTGCCGCTGTTAAAGAAAAATAATATTGAAAACCTGTTTTTTCTTCTTCTTCACTCTGCACTATAGGTGAGTCATTACGCAACATGCGCGTGTCTCAGTGACAAGCGGCAACATCCTACTTTCTTCAGGACCATCCCCAGCGATCACCATCAAGCGGCCGCACTGGCACAGATGGTCAAGCGCTTCGGATGGACGTGGATCGGGACTGTGCGCAGTGATTCAGACTACGGGAACAATGGCATGGCATCATTCTTGAAAGCTGCAGAGAACGAGGGAATCTGTGTGGAGTATTCTGAGGCCTACTACAGGACCCAGCCGCGCAGTAAACTGAAAAGAGTTGCTGATGTCATTCGCAGATCAACGGCTCGTGTAATAGTTGCCTTTGTGGCCGCAGGTGACATGAGATTTCTCTTAGAAGAGCTGAGTCAGCAGCCTCCTCCTCCGATGCAGTGGATTGGCAGCGAGGCGTGGGTTACAGATCCACAAATGCTGCGGTTTAATTTGTGTATCGGTGCTGTGGGTTTTGCAATCCCGCGGTCTGTTATCCCGGGATTTCGTAACTTTTTACTTGACCTGTCTCCAGAGCAGGCGCTGAAATTTCCCCTGTTGACAGAATTTTGGGAAAGCTCATTTAGCTGTAGTCTAAAACGGCAGACAGGTTCTTCAACTGGTATGCCAGCATGTGATGGCACAGAGGACCTGCGTGCATTACAGAACCCGTACACAGACACGTTCCAGTTGAGGATCACTAACATGGTGTACAAAGCCACATATGCTATAGCTCATGCCCTACATGGCATTGTCTGTAACGAAAAACGTTGTGACAAAAACATCAAAGTTGAGCCCCGTAAGGTAAGTTTTCTTTGTACAATACTCACGATTTAAAAAAAATCTTAATACAATCTACCTTTACTTTGTGTAGGCCTGCTATAGGCCTAACCACACCCAATATTTCAGATTATTCAGCAAATTACAACAGTCTGAGTTTTCCATGCCCTTCATGCAGGTTTTTGATCAGCTCAAGCGTGTCAACTTCACCAAAAATAATTATTCTGTTTCATTCGATACCAATGGAGACCCCGTGGCCAGCTATGAACTTGTGAATTGGCACCTTCAGGGAGACGGTTCAGTTCATTTTGTGACAGTGGGTCAATATGATGCATCCCAGCCTAAAGGCCAAGAATTCAGTCTAAGCAGAACTATCATTTGGTATGATGGCAGTGAAAAGGTATAGCTACAATGTGTTGTCTATAACGTATAATGTTGTCTATATACATCAGGCATGGGCAGCTTCCGTCCTGGAGGGCCACTGTACTGCAGAGTTTAGTTCAAACCCTAATCAAACACACCTGCACAAGCTAATCAATGTCTTTAGGATTACTAGAAACCTACAGTTTTTATCAGGGTTCTAGCTAAACTCTGCAGGACAGTGACCCTCCAAGACTGAATTGGCCCATCCCCGAATTATATTTTAAATAATTATAAATAATATGTATTAGCTTGGTTAATTTTTGACCTTGATCCTCTGTGTTTCTGCCTCCTGCAGGTGCCTGTGTCCGTGTGCAGTGAGAGCTGTCCTCCAGGCACTAGGAAAGCTGTGAAAAAGGGAAGACCTGTCTGCTGTTATGACTGCATTAACTGTGCTGATGGAGAGATCAGCAATGAGACAGGTATTTGTCGAGATATTCTTGAATTGATCATACATACTACTGGGTCAATGCTTACATGAGAGTTTAAGATAAAGACAATTATATTAAAAATGTTATATGCAAAGTTCTTTATTTTACACTTTACACTTTATTTATTATTAAGGTGTCATATGGAAGCTTGTTTCCGAAACAGAATAAAACATTTTAAAAGTTAATTGCAGACTTTTCATCTCACAACTGTGAGTTCACATCTTGCAATTCTGACTTTTTTCTCAGAATTGTGAGACTCGCCATTGCGAGAATTGCAAGAAATAAAGTCAGAATTACGAGATATAAACTCACAATTCAGAATTTTCTTCTCACAATTGCGAGTTTATATCTTGTTTATATTTATATCTTTATATCTTTTTTCTCATTGTGAGATATAAAAAGTTGCAATTGCTAGTTATAAAGTCCAATTCTGAGGAAAAAAAGACTGACTTTTTTTCTCAGAATTGCGACTTTATAACACGCAATTGCAACTTTATATCACGCAATTCTGACTTTATAACATGCAATTGCGACTTTATATCACGCAATTCTGACTTTATAACTCAATTGCGACTTTATATCACGCAATTCTGACTTTATAACACGCAATTGCAACTTTATCACGTAATTCTGACTTTATAACACGCAATTACGACTGTATATCACGCAATTCAGAGATAAAAAGTCATAATTCCAAGATGAAAACTCGCAAGACAAAAAAAGAATTGTGAAATAAAAAGTCGCAATTACCTTTTTTTATTTTTTATTTTGTGGTGGAAACAAGCTTCCATATGTTACAGTGTATATTTAAACAATTAAAAGCTGAGTAATATTAATAAAAAAAGTTTTGGATTTGGTTTAGGATTAGATGCTTGTAATTATTCATACTTTACCTTTATTTCTACAGTAAGTACCTGTATAACAAAGGCACTGTAAAATATGTGTTATCAAATAATTTACCGGTATACCATAACATTTTTATATTATTTTTAAAGAAAATAAATAATAAAACAACCATCAAGTAAAAATGATATTTCCTTTACACATTAGATACACAATAGATGTGATTGTACATAATCTTTATTTTCAAAAACATAAGACAGTGTTTAAAAAAAAATTTGAATTAAATATCATAAATTAATCATTTATAAACATAATTAAGAGACTTATTTTTATTGACTTTCTCTGGTGCACTTATAATAAAAGTAGCATTTTCTACTTTGATTTTAGCCCTCTATAGAAGGTTGTTTCTGCCATAGAATACAAAAATGTAAAGAATACACAAATTTAAAAAGGTAATTGCAACTTCCCTTTCAAGGGAACTTCGAGCTGCGTCAAACGCTGTGGGAACGCCCCTGCGTTGTGCGTCATAAAGCACGTATGGAATCAGCCCAATGGAGAGACAGAACGTCATAGGCGGGTGACGTCATCGAGTGTAAACACTGTGTCTGTCTTTAGTATTTGCTAGGAAGGAGTTATCACATTTACTCCACACAAACAATTTTGTATGAGAGACTATGGCGAGCGAACAGCATTTAAGAAGTGTGTTCCTCCCTGCTCGCGCTATCTAACGGGCGGGGATACACATGTTCTTTGTGTTGTTTGTTTGGGAGTGCAGCATGCCCAGTCAGCTCTCGAGGGGGCTGGCTGCGAGCATTGCGAGCGTCTGCCTTTATGGACGCTCCGCTCCCGCCGAGCGCTCTTTGAGGAGAGTGCTCGGTGCGCGCTCCTCGCGGTTCGAGTCCCGCTTCTGCCGAGGCTGAGCGGCGACGCTTATCGTGGGGATTGCAAATGGATCTTTCAGCGGGGTTAGAGACGGGCTCTGCCTTATCTCTGCCTTTACCTGTTAGTTCCAGTGTCTCAGCCCGGTTTGGAAGCACGCTCTGCGGTTTCTTCCGCCCGGGCTGAGGCACCAGTACTGCAACTATCTAACGTTAGTTTTAAAAACTGAGGAGATAAAAATAGCAGTATTGACGAGGGAGATGTGGAGGACTCGCCACCTCACACTCCCGAAAGCGAAGAGCTCATGGAGGTTCTCACTCGAGCTGTATCAAAACTAAGCATTGAGTGGCCAGTGGCTAGGCAGGAGTCTGTTATTAAATCTAAGTTAGATGAAAGATTTCTCCCTTTCCGTGTGCAACCTACACGCCGGTGCTTGTCGTTTTTTCATGATCTCCATACTGAGGTGTCGAGATTATGGAAGAAGCCGGCTTCTGATATAATTTTTAGCCCCCAATCATTCACATATTCCGATTTAGCGGGGGCTAGGTTTTTTAAAAGAAAAGACGGCGCTTTGCCGCGGGTAGAAGAGACGCTTGCGAGCTATCTCTCTTCCGAGGCTGCATTGTCATTTAAAGGCATTACCTTCCAAGCCATTATGAAATATTTCGGCTTTGTAAAGTGTATTCGGCGGCAGGTCAGGCTGCGTCGTGTCTGCATACAATGTCTATATTGCAGGCATACCAGGCTGATTTGCTAAAGGACGTGAGCGTGAGTGAGGAGGCAGTACCGACGTGGTTCGAGAACTGCGTCAGGCTGCCGATTTATGGTAAAATGATTTTTTCCAACATGAAACAGAAAGAGAAAGCTTTCTTCTAGATGATCTTCTCTCCCCTGCGGGATTATTCAGTGACTTAGTTAATACTGTCATTGATAATTTCAGGAAGAAAAGAAGCAGGCAGCAGCTTTTAAAAGGTTTCTTCCATTAAAAGTTCACGTCCACGGGGCTGCTGGGCGGGAGCAGCCCCGGCCGTCCACGAGCTCATCGCATAGGCGCAGCAAAGCAGAGTATCGCGTCTCGCGCTCCCCCTGCTGGACAGTGGGACCAGACGCGGCACTCTCAGCCAAAGCTTTTTGGAAAAAAAAAGAGAAAAAAATAATATAAAAAATAAAAAAAGCAATAGAACTGATTTGAGGACAGTTATATTGGCTATGCTGAGGGCGGTCCCCACCGAGGGAGAAAGGTGTTCACCTCTTTTTACGGTGCCCATTCTTCCTCAGTGCCCTCAGGGGCCCGTTCTGCCAACCCCGCCTTCATGCCGGGGCGCAGACGGTCCCAGCGAGCGCTTTCCCGAGGGACGCTCGCCCCCTCTGACACTGAGGGTGGTCCCCACCGAGGGAGGAAGGTGTTCACCTCTTTTTACGGTGCCCATTCTTCCTCGGTGCCCTCAGGGGCCCGCTCTGCCAACCCCGCCTTCATGCCGGGGCGCAGACGGTCCGGGCGAGCGCTTTCCCGAGGGACGCTCGCCTCCTCTGACACTGAGGGTGGTCCCATCGAGGGAGAAAGGTGTTCACCTCTTTTTACGGTGCCCATTCTTCCTCGTGCCCTCAGGGGCCCGTTCTGCCAACCCCGCCTTCATGCTGGGGCGTAGATGGTCCCAGCGAGTGCTTTCCCGAGGGACGCTCGCTCCCTCTGAGGAGGGTCTCAGAGCGGTCAAACCAGTTGTTCCCTGCCGGTGCACCGTTACAGGGCGCTGTGTTTGCGGCTCAAATTACACCAGAGACCAGTCTTGAGAGACTGGTACCCTTAGTAGAATTTTTTTGGCAGAGTGGAAAAGCCTTCCAATAATATCTCAGTGGGTCCTGCAGACAGTAGTAAGAGGTTATGCGATCCAATTTAGGTGTCGTCCACTGAAACTCAGAGGGGTTCTGCCCATAGTGTGGGCCCCGAGCAGGCTCTGGTAATGGAACAAGAGGTGAAAACGCTCCTTCAAAAGGGGGCTATTGAACGGGTTCCTCCTCCCAGTTTGTAGATAGGTTATTACAGCCGATATTTCATCGTTCCAAAGAAGGATGGGGGGTTGCGTCCAATTTTAGATTTGCTCCTATGAAATCGCTCGGTAGGGAAGCTCAATTCAAGATGCTCACTATCAAGCAGGTCGTGTCACAAATCAGGTCCGAGTGCTGGTTTGTCACGATAGATCTAAAGGACGCTTACTTCAACATTTCCATTCTTCCGTTCGGTCTAGCTATCTCCCCGTACTTCACGGAGCAGATGGCGGTTCGACATCGAGATGTCGTCCTCGCGCATATCAGGAAGTTGGGGTTGAGGCTGAACGCGAAGAAAAGTGTTTATCTCCTTCTCAGGAGACCACTTTTCTGGGCGTTGTTTGGGATTCGGTCACCCGCATTGCTTCGATTCTTCAGCCTTGAAACAGTAAAGCTAGGCCAGCTACTCACTGTAAAGCAGTTTCAGAAACTGTTGGGTTTGATGGCAGCAGTGTCCAACGTTATACCTTGGCCTGTTGTACATGAGACCCCTGCGGTGGCTTTCTCCCCGAGTGGAAATCCACTCCTCACGATCAAAGTCACGCGGCGCTGCCTTCGTGCTCTGGTCTTGTGGAAAGAAACTTGGTTCCTATCCAAATATCCTGTGCTGGGGGCTCTTTGTCGTCGCGTAAAGCTAACGACGGATGCTTTCCTCACAGGGTGGGGGGCGGTCATGAGTGGTCGTCCAGTCCAAGGTCTGTTGTAGGACCATCATCTATCATGGCATATACATTTTCTAGAAATGTTGGCAGTGTTTCAGGCTCTGAAACACTTCCTGGCAGACCTGAGAGGTCATCATGTGCTAGTTCAGTCAGACAACACGTCGGTGGTCTCTTATATAAATCGTCAGGGGGGCCTGCGGTCACGCCGGCTTTACAAGTTGGCCCGTCAGGTCCTCCTGTGGTCCCTAGGGAAGTTACTATCACTGAGAGCAATGTATCTCCCTGGGTATTTGAATGTGGTAGCAGACTCCCTGTCGAGGCAGGGGCCGAGGCCGGGGGAATGGAGACTCCACCCCCGAGGTGGTGGAGCTCCTTTGGTTGAGTTTCGGTCGCGCCGAAGCGGACCTATTCGCTTCCAACGAGATATCGCACTGTCGTCTGTGGTTCTCTATCAGTCATCCAGCCCCTCTGGGGTTGGACGCTATGGTGCAGCCGTGGCCGAGGTCATGTCTGTACGCTTTTCCCCCGATTGTTCTGCTACCCGGAGTTCTGGAGAGGGTTCGCCGGGACAGGGTCAGCCTACTATTAGTAGCCCCGCTCTGGCCGGCCCGAGTATGGTTTGCGGACCTGGTTTCTCTCCTGGACGGCTCTCCTTTGGAGCTCCCGGTCAGGAGGGATCTACTCTCTCAGGCGGGCGGCATGATATTTCACCCCCGCCCAGAGTTATAGAAACTGTGGGCTTGGCCTCTGAGGGGGCCCAGCTCTTAGATTCCGGTCTCTCAACCGAGGTTGTTGAGACCATCCTTCACTCCAGAGTTCCATCCACGAGGAAGCTATATGCCTTTGAAGTGAAAACTTTTCACTTCTTGGTGTGGAGAACACCTGTAGGACCCAGTTAACTGCCTAGTGGGTGCAGTGCTGGAATTCCTGCAGGAGAGTTTCTCCACAGAGTTATCCCCCTCCACACTAAAGGTGTATGTGGCGGCACTGGCTGCTTACCACGTCCCTTTCAGTGGAGTTTCTCTTGGGAGACACCCGCTTACAACTCGTTTCCTTCGTGGCACTTTGAGGCTGAGGCCAGCAGTTCGTGCCTGGAATTTTCGCCTGGTATGGTTAGGCTTTTCTATACCCTAGGCCAGGTTATGTTCCTAAGGTCCATACTAATGTTGTTAGACCTTCAGTTCTGCAGGCTTTCTGTCCTCCTCCATTTCTGTCGTCAGACCAGGAGAAACTTAATTTGCTCTGCCCAGTGAGGGCGTTAGACGCTTATGTCCACAGAGCTGCCCTGTGGAGGAAATCAGAACATTTATTTGTATGTTTCGGGCCACCCAGGAAAGGGTGTCCTGCGTCTAAACAGAGAATGAGCAAATGGGTGGTCGAGGCTATCTCACTTGCTTATGAGTCGGCTGGTCAGCCTTCACCTTTGGCTGTACGAGCTCGCTCTACTAGGAGTATGGCTGCATCCAAAGCTTTATTGTCAGGAGTTTCCCTGAGTGATGTTTGTGATGCGACTGGATGGTCTTCACCGCATACGTTTATTAAGTTCTATGATTTATACTTAAGCTCTACCCCTGGGGTGCAGGTGCTCTCGTCCGCTGTGCGCTAGATCTCACATGACAGTCACTTGCTCCTATGGCGACGTGGGTATTCGCGTTCCCACAGCGTTTGATGCTGCTCGAAGTTCCCTTGAAAGGGAACGTCTCGGTTACGTATGTAACCCTAGTTCCCTGAGAGGGAACGAGACGCTGCGTCGTTCCGCCATACTCCTGGCACTCCCGTTAGCGCTTCCTTCAGGCCTATCAGAAGCTGATGCGCTTGTGTTTTTGGGGTGTTTTATAGTTTCCTGGTCGATGATGTCACCCGCCTATGACGTTCCGTCTCTCCATTGGGCTGATTCCACAGCGGGGGCAGCAGGGGCATTCCCACAGCGTTTGATGCAGCGTCTCGTTCCCTCTCAGGGAACTAGGGTTACATGCGTAACCGAGACGTTTTTATCTCACAATTCTGACTTTTTTTTTGCAATTGCGAGTTGTAAAGTTAGGATCACGAGATTTAAACTCTCAATTACCTTTTTGTGAGAAAAAAGTCAGATGTGCAAGCTCATAATCTCATAATAGGACTTTATATCTCACAATTCTACCTTTAAAACTCAAAATTGGGAGTTTTTATCTTACAATTCGGAGTTTATAGCGCACAATTGCACGTTTATAAGTCTGAATTGTGAGATATAAACTCAGAATTCTAGGAAAAAAGAAAAAAGTCAGAAATGTGGGATAAAATGTCACAATTACGTCCCCCTAACACCCCCCCCCCCCCCCCCCAAAATGAAAATTATACCATAATTCACTCACACTTTAGCCATCATAGGTGTATATGACTTTCTTTTTCAGCCAAAGACAATCTGAGTTATATTAGAAAAATATCCTGGCTCTCCCAAGCTTGATAGTGGGAGTGAATGGTAACTTGGATTTTGACTCGAGGGCGTAGAGGTCTGCGCGGGACTGTTTTTTTCATCCCGCTCCTGCTAGGATCTAATCTGCTCCCGCTTAAAATTCACTTTGTGTTCACTCGCTTAGAATGATTTTCTTCCCGACCCGACCGATCCCGCTGAATTTAGAGTTCGTTTTCAGAATCTCACATTTAAATTTCCCATACTGAAAGAGAGAGATTGGGTATAACACATAAAATGTAGGCTATACAAAAATTGTATTTGTTTTTTTTTCATTCGTCTTGTCAAGATACAAAATTATTTTAACATTTTACTGTCAAGACAGTACAAAAATGTCACAGAGAAAAATAAATTAAATACGACATTTGTCACTCAAAGTTATAAGCAAGAATTCTGATCTGGTCCCGTGGGAGAGCCGTGGGAATGCAGGCCTCTACCAGGGGGTTAATAGAGGCCTTCTGAAGCGAAGCGATGCGTTTCAATTAAAAAATGTTCAATTCATGACTCCTTTAATTATTTGTTATAATTTTAAGAACATGCTCATCATAGAAGATGGCTATTCAAGTCATTGTATGTTTGAATTAGATTGTAATGTAAATTTTAAATAAATTACCTTATAGGACAAAAATGAGCATCATGTAATTTACCTTCTGAGTTGTTCATTAATAAACAGTGTAGCCATTACTCTGGTTTAGAAT
Source organism: Tiaroga cobitis (assembly GCA_030578255.1). Lineage (NCBI taxonomy): Eukaryota > Metazoa > Chordata > Actinopteri > Cypriniformes > Leuciscidae > Tiaroga > Tiaroga cobitis. The sequence continues at coordinate 2,265,110 of CM060608.1, forward strand.
CTCTCTTATTCCTGTGGTTCATAAATGACTGTTGAGCACTGTTTTTTTTTCTTTTCTTTTTTTCCATCTTCCAGATTCTTTAGATTGTCACAAATGCCTACCTGAGTACTGGCCTAATATTGAGAAGGACAAGTGTCTTTCTAAACCAGTGGAGTTTCTCTCCTGGAATGAAATCCTTGGGATTATCCTGGCTGCTTTCTCTATTGTGGGCTCTTTAGTGGCTTTAAGCATGGCTTTAGTCTTCTACAAAAACATGTCATCTCCCATAGTAAGAGCCAACAACTCAGAGCTGAGCTTCCTGCTGCTCTTCTCACTGACTCTGTGTTTCCTCTGTTCACTTACTTTCATTGGTCGGCCCACTGAGTGGTCCTGTATGTTGCGTCACACAGCATTTGGCATCACTTTTGTCCTCTGTATCTCTTGTGTTCTGGGGAAAACAATAGTGGTGTTAATGGCTTTCAGGGCTACACTTCCAGGAAGTGATGTTATGAAATGGTTTGGGCCTGCACAGCAGAGACTCAGTGTTTTTGCTTTCACTCTTGTACAGATCCTTATATGTGTGATTTGGTTAATAATATCTCCACCATATCCTTACAATAATTTCCAACACTACAAAGAAAAGATCATTCTAGAATGCAGTTTAGGATCAGCTGTTGGTTTCTGGGCTGTACTGGGTTATATTGGCCTCCTAGCTTTCCTTTGCTTTATTTTAGCTTTTCTGGCCCGAAAGCTCCCTGATAACTTCAATGAGGCTAAATTCATCACATTCAGTATGCTCATATTCTGTGCTGTTTGGATAACATTTGTTCCAGCTTATGTCAGCTCTCCAGGGAAATTTACTGTAGCTGTGGAGATATTTGCCATTTTAGCTTCAAGCTTTGGTCTGATTCTTTGTATTTTTGCTCCTAAGTGTTTCATTATTATATTTAGGCCAGAGCAGAATACTAAAAAACATTTAATGGGTAAAGTATCAACAAAAGTCCAATAAGACATCATTATTATCATTCATTATTAGATATCACGTTTGTGCTTGTAACAGTTATGTTCTATTAGTTTTGTTTTCATGGACTTTTCGATTGTATTCATTAGTTCCTGTTTCCCTTTGTTTGGTTTTCCGCTTATGCCGAGTTCAGACTGCACGATTTTCAAAATAATCGTGTCACTGTTGTTTTCACACTGCATGACTATCTGGGGTAACATTCAGTTGCTGCTGTGTTCACACTGCACGATGGATCGGCGACAGGAGGTTTCACACTGCATGACTCTACAAAAGAAAGAATCGTGACAACTTCTGCCTGGTCCGCAAACTATGTTTCACAACCAAACAAACGCGAGAAGTGATACGGGAATAACGCAAGATAACGTGTGCGTGAGACCAGAGTTCTCGCGCGACACTGAATTTGTTATTAAAAATTATAGCCTACAAGAAGATTGCGATCTAAATTGTCTGTGCGCGGATTTGTAGTGAAAATGAGAAAAATAAACAGTTTATGCAGGAGGAAATGGTTGAGAAGACGAGGGGAGCAAGGACTGTGTTTTGCAAAGAGAGTTGGGGATCAATAAATAATTTTGCAAATGTCCTGCTGTTGCTGCTGGTCATGCAAATGTTTGTGCTTTGTTTCTGTTTGATATAATTGTAAATATAGGCCTATCTATTAAAATACTGATATTCTGGTCTATAACTCCTCTCCGAACATCCTGCTGTCCTGTATCTTGCTCTCTCATTGGCTGTCGGTCATCGCCGATGTAGTTTTCAGTCAGAACACTTTCACACAGCAGGATTGTGAATCGCCGACAGGTCCAGATATTTAGCATGCCAAATATCTCACGGGCATCGGCGACTCGTCGGCGATTCTCTCAGATCGCGTCTTTGCTCATTCACACTGCGTGATTTGGGATGTCCCGATCAGGTTTTTTTGCCCTCAAGTCCGAGTCCGAGTCATTTGATTTTGAGTATCTACCGATACCGAGTCCCGATCCAATACTTATATAATACATCAAAAAAGAATAAAGAGAGAAAAAACAGATCCAGGATGTTCCTTATTTTTTATTTAACCTTATTTTAACATTTAACAACTCTGTTAACAAACAGAGCACTTCTGTGAGGTAGCTTGAACAATAATAAATAACATAAAATCTTCACTTTTGGACTTTAGTGCAACAGAAAATATAGAAAAAGTGTAATATAAAACGTCTCAGGTTACGTATGTAACCCTGGTTCCCTGAGAGGGAACGAGACGCTGCGTTTGAGACGCGGTGGGAACGCTCTGCGTGATTACGTCGTGAAGCACATGTAAAATCAGTCCAATGGAAGCCCGAAACGTCATAGGCGGGTGACGTCATAGACCAGGAAACTATAAAGCACCCCTGAATTCAGACCGCGCCAGCTTCTGAAAAAACCTGAAGCAAGTCGATCAGGGCATGCAGGAAGTATGGCAGGTAAACGCAGCGTCTCGTTCCCTCTCAGGGAACCAGGGTTACATACGTAACCTGAGACGTTCCCTTTCAAGGGAACTTCGAGCTGCGTTTGAGACGCGGTGGGAACCCCATACCCACTACGCCATAGTGACAAATGCCCGTTCTGTGTGAAGTCCTTGCGCACACTAAGAAGCAAGCAACCTTGCCCCTGGAGTGGAGAGGTCAAGGTCATAAAACCTGATAAATGTATGTGGAGAGGACCAACCTGCCGCATTACAGATATCAAGAAGGGAAACACCCGAAATTAAGGCCGTAGAGGCCGCCATACTCCTTGTAGAATGGGCCCGTACAGCCATAGGTGAAGGCTGACCGGCTGCTTCATAAGCCAATGATATAGCCTCAACTATCCATTTGCTCATTACCTGTTTAGATGCAGGGCACCCTCTCTTGAGTGACCCAAAGCAGACAAACAATTGTTCAGACTTATGCCACAGGGCAGCCCTGTGAACGTAGGCATCTAATGCCCGAACTGGACATAACAGGTTCAGTTGTTCCTGATCTGGGGTATTAAAAGGTGGAGGATAAAATGCCTGCAGCACTATAAGGCCCCCAACATTAACTGGGACCTTAGGAATATAACCTGGTCTAGGGTAGAGAAATGCCTTCACCATACCAGGTGCAAATTCCAGACATGGAGCAGCAACCGACAGGGCATGTAAATCTCCAAATCTCTTGATAGACGAAATAGAAAGGAGAAATAAAGTTTTTAGAGAGGAATTTCTCTGAAACCTCTTCAATGGGCTCGAAGGTAGCCAAAGCCAGACCCCTTAAGTTCAATGGCCAAATCCCAAGCCGGTGCTCTAGAGTGCAGTGCAGGTCTCAACCTCAGTGTACCACAGAGAAAACGAGTAAAAAGAGGATCTCTCCCGATAGAAGTACCCCCCCCGAGGGGTGTGGTAGGCAGATATAGCCGCCACGTAAACCTCTAGGGTAGAAGGATATAACCTAGCAGAGAAACGGTCTTGCAAGAAATCAAGAACTGAACCAACAGGGCAGTTAACAGGATCTAAATGACGTTCACCACATCAGGTGGAGAATAATTTCCATTTCAATGCATATAGTTTTCTCGTGGAAGGAGCTCTGGATTGGAGAATGGTCTCAACGACCTCAGTCGAGAGACCGGATTCTATGAGCCGGGCCCCCTCAGAGGCCGAGCCCACAGTATCCAAACTCCAAAAGAGGGTGAACTCCCGGGAGCAAAGATATCGGGAAATGCGTACTGGTGTAGCGTCAACCACACCTAATACATCACATCCAGTCCAAGCGGAGCTGTATGCGTGAGGGAGAACCAAAAAGAGCAATGCTTTGTACAAACGATGTGAAAGGTCGACTTGACTTTAGTTTGACCAAAGTTCTCCCTAAGAAGCTCCACCACCTCGGGGTGAAGTCTCCAATCCCTGGGCCTCAGCCCCTGCCTCAACAGGATATCTGCTCTGATATACGAGACCATCAGTGTGTTGTCCACCATCTGCGAGCGCCCACTCATGATCGCCCCCACTTGTGAGGGAAGCATCCGTCGATAGCAATATGCGTCGACAAGAAGCCCCCAACACTGGGTCTGGGCGAGGAACCAAGGTTCTTCCACATGACCGAGGCACGAAGGCATAGCCGCGTGACCTTGATCATGCGAAAACATATTTCCCCTCGGAGAAAACCCCTTGGTCCCGAGCCACCACTGCAGGGGTCTCATGTGCAGAAGGCCAAAAGTATTTACGTTGGACGCAGCTGCCATGAGACCCACCAGTCTGAAACTGTTTCACAGTGAGTGACTGGCCTAGATATACCCCAATACGAGAATCGCTACACCTAGAAAAGTGGTCCTCAGAGCACACTCTTCTTGGCGTTGAGAGGCAACCCCAACATCCTTAATGAGACAGAACGACATCTCGATGCTGAACTGCCATAAACTCAGATTGGGTCCGGATCAACCAATCATTGATGTAGTATAATACGCGAATGCCCTGGAGTCTCAGAAGAGCCAGAGCTGCATCCACGCATACTGTAAAGGTGTGGGGTAAAAAACCTAGGCCGAATGGAAGAACCCGATAATGGTATGCTTCGCCCCCGAAAGCAAACCTCGGGAACCTCCCTCATCCTCTTTTGGAAACAATGAAGTAATGGCTGTCTGCTGGGAGGAGGAACCCCTTCTACAGCTCCTTTTGCAGAAGTGACAGTACTTCCTGCTCCATAACCAAAGCCTGCTCGGGGTCCACCAATGAGAGGAGGACCCCTAGAAATCTGTACGAACGAGAACCGAACTGAATTCTGAAACCTTTTTCTATAGTGTGCAGGACCCACTGAGAAATATGTGGCAGTAGTTTCCACGCTGCCAGAAATTCTACTAGGGGAACCAGTCTCTCAAGACTGGCCTCTGGATTTGTTTGAACAGTCACTACGGCGCCCTGAAGCGGCGAACCGGCAGGGAACAACCAAACTGACCATTCTACGACCCTCCTTGGAGGATCGCATGGGGACGCTGACACCTCGGTGCCCTGAACGGCGAACCGGCAGGGAACAACCGAACTGGCAGCGCTGCAACCCTCCTCAGAGAGTTGCACCCCAGAGGGCACAGAGGAAAAACGATTTCTCAAAACCGTCCCTGCCCCGGAGGAGCCCTCAGAAGCCTGATAGCCTCGTTTTTTTGCGACAGGACTTCTTGTCTAAGCTTTATTAGAGATGATGACAGTCCTCAGACCTTGCCTACCTCTAACTAGCATAGTTCCTACGACCCTCCTCGGAGGATCGTTGGAAAAAGCAGGCACTTCGGCGCCCTGAAACGGCGAACCGGCAGGGAAACCGAACTGACTGCTCTTCTTTTTTCTTATTTGAAGGCTCGTTTGGGGACACTGACACCTTGGTGCCCTGAAACGGCGAACCGGCAGGGAAACCGAACTGGCAGTGCTGCGACCCTCCTCAGAGAGTCGCACCCCAAAGGGCGCTGAGGAGAAACGATTTCTCAAAACCGTCCCTACCCCAGAGGGGACCACCCTTAGAAGCCTGATCGCCTCGGCGTCAGGGCTTCTTCTTTGTCCAAGCTATTTTAGAGATAAAACAGTCCTCAGATCTTGCATGTCTCTAACTAGCTAGACTGCGGCCGCCACCCAAGTACCCCTCCCAGCAGTCTCAGGAACATTAGATTGGTGAGGAAGAAACCTCTGGAACGCCGCTGAATGGTTTATATCTTAGTTTTCTTGAAAGCGGAGCGTCCAGAAGAACAGACATAATTATATCTTTATTTTCCTTTATCTTTATATCAGAAAAACTTATATATATATATATATATATATATATATATATATATATACATACATATATCACTCTGTGGCCACCAGCAGGAAACAACCGAACTGGCAGCGCTGCGACCCTCCTCAGAGAGTCGCCCCTCACATTCATCCATGTCCTTATACACTTTACCCACCAGCGCTGCCTAATAAAAATGTATTCATTATTTAAGATGGCTGGTGGGTAACGTCGGGGTTAATAACGATGACGCCGACTCGGGAGAGAGAAAGCTCGCAAGCGTCTCTTTAACCCGAGGCACTGTCATACTATGATACTTAATACCCCAAAATTACTATAGTTAGACTACTGGGGATTAAACACATAAAATACAAACCGGTTTATTCCACGATCCCGACACCTCAGTGTGGAGATAGGGAAAAAACCGCAGTCTAGGCTTGCCGCGATAGACGGTGTTGACGGTGTTACCGGTTTTAAGCCCCATCACCGGTGACATCACTTTCCCACCGTGACACCGCGATGTCTTGACTTTTTTAAAGTATTCGTTTTTGCTAAAATATTTATTTGAATTAATTAAAAATAATAATGATCAATTATTTAGTTCAGAAGAGAGCATATATTATAATTAAAAACTGAACTGCGCAGTGCGTGCCAAGAGCCAGTCACGTCACAGATCAGCAAGCATCAGGATTCCATTTAGCATGTGTGGAGATGAGAACGAGTCAAATTACACAAAAGCTTATTTCGAAAGTGAAAGTATAACGCGCACGCATTTAAAAGCCAGAGCTGCCAACTTTTGAGTTTAGCTTGGAGTGAGACTTTTCCGACGGGTGTGCTTGCACACGCAAGGTCTCTCGCTCGCTTTCCCTCTCTCCCGTACGCGCGTGCTACGCGGTTTGAAGCACAATCTCTGTCTCGCGTGCGCGCTCGCTCTAGATTCCAGGAGATTTTAACTATTTTGCGGCATAACTAGTCGATCACGAGTGGCTCAACAGGTAGATGTATAGATAAACTCATCTTCCAGGCATTTGACTGACCAGGTTGACACTTCATGCGTGAGAAATCGGGGGTGTGGCGTGAGATGCGTGAGAGTTGGCAGCTCTGTAAAAGCTATTTAACCCCCCCGCCCCGCCCCCCACGGTGACACCGGGATTACCGGTGTTGTCACACGTCGATTAACCGGTGGGAAATTTTCCTCACCGCCGCAACCCTACCGCAGTCCCCGACTAGGAGGCTGAGATACAGAGTTTTCCTGTTTTAAGATACATTTCATCTAACAAACTCTTCTTTATTTTCAGTCTCATAATGTTCAGCTGGCCAGTAAATATTTAACTGGCAATAGCACTATAAAACCTCCTTTTTTTAAAAAGCTCCTCTTTATTCAGCAGAGTTATGAGCTGACAAATTATTTATTCATTGAAAACTCAAACATCTGCCTTTTTCTTAATATTTGTATTTGTTTTATCTTTCTTTTTAAAACAAAACACTAACGATGGAAATCGCTGCACACTAGATCTGGCATGTGAAAGCTGAGATAGGGCGGAGCCCGTCCCAACCCCCGCTGTCAGATCCGTTTGCGAACCCCGAAAATTATGCGAGTCGTCTCCGTGCCTCGGCAACAGAGAGACCCGCGCGGGGAACGCGAACCGAACCGTCCTCCTCGAAGAACGCCCGGCGGGAGCGGAGCGTCCTCACGGACAGCTTCTCGCAATGCTCACAGTCAGCTCCCTCGAGAACTGACTGTTGGCATGCTCCACTCCCAAACAGCAACAAAAAGCTTATGTGTGTCCCCACCCGTGATGTAACGAGGGCAGGGAACAACACAACGTCTATAATCTTGCTTGCTCGCCATAATGATAGATAGTGATATATATTGGGCTTTGACAAACAACAATAAATAGACAAGGACAGATTTTACAGAGAGCGCTTGCTGAAGGTACAGAAGCTGGCACGGTCTGAATTCAGGGGTGCTTTATAGTTTCCTGGTCTATGACGTCACCCGCCTATGACGTTTCGGGCTTCCATTGGACTGATTTTACATGTGCTTCACGACGTAATCACGCAGAGCGTTCCCACCGCGTCTCAAACGCAGCTCGAAGTTCCCTTGAAAGGGAAACAAATAGCACCTCAACTTAAAATACCCGGCAGGCATGTAAACAAAAAATAAAAATGTTTTAAAAGTGTATAAAAAAATTATGAGAATATATATATATAGCCTATATACATACATTAGGGGTGTAACGGTTCATAAAATTTGCGGTTCGGTTCGATACGATACAGCAAAAAGAAAGAAATGCCAGAGAAATTTCTTATTTGTTGAAAGAAAAACTAATTTTAAATAAGTTTGAGTTTTCCTACATCTTGAAACTTTCAGGTTTATAAATGGGGGTGGTAATCTTTGAAGGATGAACAAATAATGTTTTGGTAATCACATTAAAAATAACATTTAAATATATATTTATATAATATTTGAGTTTTGAGGTGCAACATTAAATCCATGTTCATTCAAGGCACAATGTTTCTACTGGTTTCCACGTCAGCGCTGTTTGATCAGTGGCGAATTCAAAAGTTTTCTTCACTGGATCTCTTAGCACAGTGTCGCTTGATCTCGCGCTGCACAGATGTTGCTGGTCCGAACTGATAAATGGTCCGTTAAGGACAATATAATGAGTAGCGCAGTTTCGTTCCGCTTTCATTACGTTTGCCATTTGATGTTGCGCAACGTTGTGGTGATCGCGCCAGCGCGGATTTTGTCTGCTGGAAAAATGGTCCTAGGAATCGTTCGGTTTGTATGCGTACCGAACCGGAAGCCTCGTACCGAACGGTTCAATAATTACGAATACATGTACCGTTACACCCCTAATTTACATATATCCGAGTCCTGATCGGGAGGTAACGTCCGATTCCGATCGAGTCTGAAACGACGTGATCGGGACATCCCTAGCGTGATTGTCACTCGCGTGAACGAGCACAGATTTGCCTGTGATTTCGGGCATTTGTCAGCGATTTCTCAAAACCTGTCGGCCAGCCAAAATCGGGGCTAAAATCGTGCAGTCTGAACTCGGCATTAGTATGAGTTGCTATGGAGATTCATTAATCACCACAGGTGTTCCTCCTTAATTACCCTTGTTTTCCTTTGTATATAAGTTGCTGTGTTTCAGTTCTCTTGGTCAGTTCTCTTGGTCAGTTCTCGTCAACACACGCTGAGTTTGTTAATTTTTTGAGTTTGTTAATTTTTGCCCTTGTTAATAAAGCCTGTTTATTATATGTTGTCTTCATCTTGTTCCTGTTTAAAGGGTTAGTTCACTCAAAAATGAAAATTAAGTCATTAATTACTCACCCCCATGCTGTACCAACCCCGTAAGACCTTTGTTCGTCTTCGGAACACAAATGAAGATATTTTTGATTAAATGTGACAGCTGGATCACTCCTCCATAGGCTCCCTAAGGGAATGAATCCTGATGTCCCAGAAAGTCAATGAAGAAAATGTTTAAATATTCCATGTCACAACAGTGGCTCAACTATAAGTATATCAAGCGACGAGAATACTTTTGTGCGAAAAAACAAACAAAAATAACGACTTTATTCGACTATTCCTTTTCTTCCTTGTAGGCCTGAAACGAGATTTCAAGAGATTTCCACGATGCGCACGCGCGAGAACTTAATTGAAGTAGTTGAAGGAGATCGCAATTCTCGCGCATGCGTCGTGGAAATCTCTTGAAGTCATGTTGTGGTCGTCTGCGACTCACCTTGTGCTAGAAGTAAAAAGACATGAAGTAAAAAGACATTTACCATAGCGTAGCAGGCTAGCCGTATTGTAGAGCTGTCAGGTTAAGGTCATTAAGTACGTGAGTAGGCTTTGGTTAGGAGAATGAATAAGCCTTTTAGGGCACCAAAGCGCTGTGGTCTGACTGTAATGCACTTGGTGGCCTACTTGATGCTGATCATCCTTCATCCATCCTCACAAAATTTAACATTTACAGTGATCAGGCACATGTGCAGTCTTAGTGAATTGAAGGCATACAGTAGTATTCAATTCACTGGTTATTTCATGGGCCTACATTGTGATGCATTGCATACTGTTGACATGATATGGTCATGAATTGCTTAAGTTAGCCTACCTGCTCCAAACCAGAGAGAATGATAGCCTGCTGCCTCTCATAAGAGACAGCATAAAACTCTGTGAAGAGCTGGAGTTTTCTTTGTTCTGTTAGGCTTGAACACTGCCTGGGACACGTCTCCTTGCACACCTTGCCCTTAACAAAAACAAAGTCACATTAACGTTTTTTTTTAATATATATAGCTATAGAACACTAGAGCTATTAGCAGCTATTAAGGTTACTACCTATAATATATAACAGCTTACAAAATCAATGCATTTTTTTATTATTACCTTTTATTTATTTTATTTATTAAAAAATGAGTAACAAACAAATATAGCATACAATATTACAAAACAAAGTGTTGCATAAATGGTAACAGTATATCAAAATATTTTAAACACGTCAATGACTTTTTATTTATTTATTTTTTACCAATTTCAGTGAAGACATAAAGCAATCAAAGTCTAATTTTCTCAGCTATCATTTCGACCCATTCATGACTTGATTCGCTAAACAGTCCGAGCTGTATGAACATTAGTAACGTTAGACGCCCAGTAATATGCCCCCTGAGTAACCAGCTAGCGCTACGTGTCAAAGTAACTGGCTAGCCAGACATCAAACGCAGCTATAATGTTTCGATTCATTTATCCTCGGTTATAAGGAGTAGTAGCCTACAGCATTAATTTCGACCCATTAATGAATTGATCCGTTAAACAGAGTGAGCTATATGAACTGTAGTAGACGACGCGCAGGAGCCTACACGCCCCTCTGACTGTAACAGTAAGTTAGGTACTTTGTATACGGTTCTTTCACTCACCTCTTTCGGTGGACTTTTTCCTCGTTTTTGCTCTCCTCTCCGGTTCACATATGGTTTCCCAGCATCCCTCAAAGACTTTCTTGCTCTGTCCTTCCATTCATTCATGTTCGCTCTCCTTTTTTTGCCGAGGTTTTGCCTTTTAATGTCCGCAGCGGACATGAAAGCAACCGGCATCTCCATTTTTCGTTAGTGGACATAAACGGTTTTTCCGCGTGAGACTATTTTAAAATTTAAAATACAGAGTTTTGGTCGCGCGAACACACCCCCAAAGTGATTCTGTATACAAAGTGGCACGCATACATTCAAGTCACATGGTTATCTCAATTTTTGTTTTTTTGGACTTATACGGTTGTTCGTCGCATGAACACAATTAATGACTTAATTTTCATTTTTGGGTGAACTAACACTTTAACTACGCTTAAGCGTGACTGCTGTATGGACAAATACGTTTGGTATATTGTGCAATTATTGCAAAAAACATCTTGAATTTCATGTTACATTTTAATATATGATTTCTGTTTTATATATACTAAGCATTGACATTATAATTACACACATTCGCCTAACAGATGTATAATTATGTGCAGTTCATTCAGCATATTTTTGAGTTCAACACTGTAAAATAAAACATTCAACATTGCTTTGTAATATTCTAACACTTGCAATATTATATTAATTCATGTAACCAAAAACATAAGTATTAAACTGACCCAGAAAATATCAGAAAATTAATTCTGCAATGAATCATACTTTTTTGTCCAGTTATGTGACACAGTTATGCCTCATATGTCATATATAAGAATATAATATTTTCAAGTAAGAACGAATTACTCGCTAACAAAAAAAAGTAATTTATTTCAAAACAATATCTTGTGGCCACAGGGTTATCACATTATCACATACCTTTCTTCATAATGATTTATTGAGAATTTAAAGAATGTTTTTCAGTCATATCAATGAGGTCTAAATCTCTTATGTAGAAAGGGCAAATAAAACCAAAAATAAAATAAATATGCTTTCACTGACTCATTTCTCTAGGGGTTACCAGTGGACCTTAAAGAGGGCAAGTAATGATTATGGTGTTTTGATACATTTTATGATACACTGGAGACATAGTTATTGACTGATTTAAAATATTAGCCACACCTCTTAGGTTTTAGAGTAAAGCGTTACAACATACAACAGTAGTGGATGGTGAGTATAAAACAAGGATTAATGCTCACATCACAATTGGAATGGTCACTTGCCTAGAAGGAGAAATGAATTTTCATCTTTTAATGACAGTGACACTACTGTATATTATTAGGCTTTGCCCTGCTGTGTGTGGGGTTAATTTAGGCACATGCATTCTCCAAGGTGACCCTCAGCGCCCTGCTCTCTTCAAGGATGGAGACTTCATCATTGGAGGGGCTTTCACCATTCATTACTATGTGAGGACAGAGAAAAACACCTTTGCTAGACGGCCACAACCACTGGAGTGCAGTGGCAGGTTAGAATTTCATTCTAAATTAAATGCAGTCCTTAACAACGTAGGGTAAATAGCTGATGACTGTCCTTAAAATATGTTTTTAAGTAAAATAAGTTAATAATAAGCAAACAGGGTTAGGTGGGAGCTCTTTTTTTAACAGGAGGCTATGTGTGTATTTCAACAGCATGGACTTCAGAGAGCTGCGCTTTGCTCGTGCCTTGCAGTTCACTATCCAAGAGATAAACAACAGCTCCGATCTCTTACCAGGCATCACATTAGGGTATCATATATATGACTCTTGTGCCTCTGTGCCAATGGCAATTAAAGTAGCGTTACAGCTTGCCAACGGACAAGATCTGGTATTTAACGACACTGATTCCTGTGCAAAATCTGCTGCAATTCCTGCACTAGTCGGAGATTCTGCTTCCACGCCGGCTATAAGCATGTCAAGACTTCTCGGTCCTTTTGGAATTCCACAGGTGCTTAGACAATATAACAATTTCCTTGTCTTCTTATTAAAAAAAAGTGTCACAGTGTAAAAAAAATTGTAGTTTTGACCATAACACTGGTGAACATTTGTCACAACAGTTAGTAGGCTATGTGATTCGAGTTATCAACATGTTCTAGGGTACTTAACGTCCTTTCATGTTCAGAATATAGTATTATTTGTCTTCACTCTGCACTATAGGTGAGTCATTACGCAACATGCGCGTGTCTCAGTGACAAGCGGCAACATCCTACTTTCTTCAGGACCATCCCCAGCGATCACCATCAAGCGGCCGCACTGGCACGGATGGTCAAACACTTCGGATGGACGTGGATCGGGACTGTGTGCAGTGACTCAGACTACGGGAACAATGGCATGGCGTCATTCTTGAAAGCTGCGGAGAACGAGGGAATCTGTGTGGAGTATTCCGAGGCCTACTACAGGACCCAGCCGCGCAGTAAACTGAAAAAAGTCGCGGATGTCATTCGCAGATCAACGGCTCGTGTAATAGTTGCCTTTGTGGCCGCAGGTGACATGAGATTTCTCTTAGAAGAGCTGAGTCAGCAGCCTCCTCCTCCGATGCAGTGGATTGGCAGCGAGGCGTGGGTTACAGATCCACAAATGCTGCGGTTTAATTTGTGTATCGGTGCTGTGGGTGTTGCAATCCCGCGGTCTGTTATCCCGGGATTTCGTAACTTTTTACTTGACCTGTCTCCAGAGCAGGCGCTGAAATTTCCCCTGCTCGCAGAATTTTGGGAAAGCTCATTTAGCTGTAGTCTAAAACGGCAGACAGGTTCTTCTACTGGTATGCCAGCATGTGATGGCACAGAGGACCTGCGTGCATTACAGAACCCGTACACAGACACGTCCCAGTTGCGCGTCACTAATATGGTGTACAAAGCCACATATGCTATAGCTCATGCCCTACATGGCATTGTCTGTAACGAAAAACAATGTGACAAAAACATCAAAGTTGAGCCCCGACAGGTAAGTTTTCTCGTCTTGGAATATTCATTTTTATAATGCGTTTAACATTCTACAGTAGCCTATTCATTTACTTTTTTGTAGACCTACTATAAAGCTATATTCAACCACACCTATTTAAGTACTGATTATTCAGCAACGAATTGTAAAAACACTTTTTGATTTTATTTTTTCATCATGCAGGTTTTTGATCAACTCAAGCAAGTGAATTTTACTAAAAATAATTCTTCTGTTTCATTTGATACCGATGGAGACCCCGTGGCCACCTATGAACTTGTGAATTGGCAGCTTCAGGGAGACGGTTCAGTTGATTTTGTGACAGTGGGTCAATATGATGCATCCCAGCCTAAAGGCCAAGAATTCAGTCTGAGCAGAGTCATAATTTGGTTTGATGACAGTGAAAAGGTATGCAAATGTGTTGTTCTACTCTCTGTGGTTGTAATTATTTATGAATTTTATTAAGTAACCCTGGAATGTGTGTTTATAACCATATAAACACACATTCTTTATTTATGTCATACACTTCAATTAAATAAATTGAACAAACAAACCTCTTCATATTTGCTTAGCATTCAACAACACTCCTCATTTACCCACTTTCAGAGCATTTTTGCCCAAAGCCTTTAATTTCTGACTCTGCTACTGTGTCACCTGCAGGTGCCTGTGTCCGTGTGCAGTGAGAGCTGTCCTCCAGGCACTAGGAAAGCTGTGCAAAAAGGAAGACCTGTCTGCTGTTATGACTGCATTAACTGTGCTGATGGAGAGATCAGCAATGAGACAGGTGCATTGTCAGGATATACTTATACAATATAGAGTATAATTGTAATATTAGACAATTTGTAAGGGATAATTTTCCATACACACTGAAAGCATGTGGCAGTACATAAATTATATATTATATATATGAATAATTGATTTACTGTCACATGCTTTCAGTGTGTATGGAAAATTATCCCTAACAAATTGTCTAATATTACAAGTATATTATATATATATATATATATATATATATATATATATATATATATATATACACAGTGGTGGCCAAAATTATTAGAACGGTAAGATTGTTTAATGTTTTAAAAGAAGTCTCTTCTGCTCACCAAGGTTTCATTTATTTGATCCAAAATACAGCAAAAACAGTAATACTGTGAAATATTTTTACAATTAAAATTTTAAATGCAATTTATTTCCGTGTTGGTAAAGCTGAATTTTCAGCATCATTTGTCCAGTCTTCAGTGTCACATGATACTTCAGAAATCATTCTAATATGATGATTTGATGCTCAAGAAACATTTATTATTATTATAAATGTTGAAAACAGTTGTGTACAATTTTGTTTCAGGATTATTTTGTGAATAGAAAGTTCAAAAGAACAGCATTTATCCGAAATAGAAAGCTATTGTAACATTATCACTACCGTTCAAAAGTTTGGGGTCAGTAAGAGTTTTTTGTTGTTTTTTTGGAAAGAAATTAAAGAAATTGATCATTTTATTCAGCAAGGATGCATTAAATTGATCAAAAGTGACAGTATATAGACATTTATTATGTTGAAAAGCTTTCTATTTCTGATAAATGCTGTTCTTTTGAACTGTCTATTCATCAAAGAATCCTGAAAAGAAATTGTACACAACTGCATTCAAAATTGATAACAATAATAAATGTTTCTAGAGCAGCAAAGGTGCATATTGGAATGATTTCTGAAGGATCATGTGACACTGAAGAATGTAGTAATGATGCTGAAAATTCAGCTTTGATCACAGGAATAAATTACATTTTAAAATATAAATAACAGTTATTTTAAATTGTACAAATATTTCACAATATTACTGTTTTTTATTTATTTATTAAATAAATGAAGCGTTGGTGAGCAGAAGAGACTTTTAAAACATTAAAAAATCTTACCCTCTAATAATTTTGGCCACCACTGTACATATATGCACATACATATATACGCCTAAACAGTCAAATACACACAAAATAACTTCAAAATGACGGTCTTGGCGAGTATTTACGCAAACACAGCCAGTTATGTGAACGTAAACAGTTGAGAAGGAAAACCACTAGCCACAGTGGCTGGTGAGCAAAAAGGTTAATGTCAAGCCCTGTGTATATATTTTTAAAGGTAGAAAGTACTTTTTTCAAATGATTTATTTCATAAGTATCTTCACATTTTTGAGGAACTGAATTGCATATTTTTTATCTTGCCTTTCATAAAAAGGTCAAATTATCTGATATTTTAAAGGACATATTGACCTTGACACAGCTATGAGAGGCCTTTTTTTATGATGGAATTTCCTAATGATGTTTTTTTTTCTGTATGTTTCTGCATGCTTACTACTTTACATTAAATACTTAAATTTAGTAGACCGGTTTTTCCACTAAGCAGTGAAG
The DNA here is from genome assembly GCA_030578255.1 of Tiaroga cobitis. Taxonomy (NCBI): domain Eukaryota; kingdom Metazoa; phylum Chordata; class Actinopteri; order Cypriniformes; family Leuciscidae; genus Tiaroga; species Tiaroga cobitis. Next base: position 2,281,081 of record CM060608.1, read on the forward strand.
CACTGTTGTTAAAAATATTTTAATAACAATATTTTAATAAATTACTTCCAATAATTTATTTCTTTTAATGATGCTTTTTAAAATTAATATAATTGTTTGTATGAATTGCATTTTTATGTATTTTAAATAACATATAAGAAATAAATTAGCATCATGTTATTGATCCCCTCATTTGCTCAATCTAAAACAGTAGTCTGACATCATATATGTCTAAATTTTGTTTCTGTGATTCATAAATGGCTGTTAAGCACGGATTTCTTCATCTTCCAGATTCTTTAGAATGTCACAAATGCCTGCCCGAGAACTGGCCCAATAATGAGAAGGACAAGTGCCTTCTTAAACCAGTGGAGTTTCTCTCCTGGAATGAGATCCTTGGGATTGTCCTAGCTGTTTTTTCTGTTGTTGGCTCTTTAGTGGCTTTGAGCATTACTCTCGTCTTCTACAAAAACAGGGCCTCTCCAATAGTAAAAGCCAACAACTCAGAACTGAGCTTCCTGCTGCTCTTCTCATTGACTTTGTGTTTCCTCTGTTCACTTACTTTCATTGGTCGGCCCACTGAGTGGTCCTGTATGTTGCGTCACACAGCATTCGGGATCATATTTGTCCTCTGTATCTCATGTGTTCTCGGAAAAACAATAGTGGTGTTAATGGCCTTCAAGGCTACACTTCCAGGAAGTAATATCATGAAATGGTTTGGGCCTGCACAACAGAGACTCAGTGTTTTTGGTTTCACTCTTGTACAGATCCTTATATGTGTGATTTGGTTAAAAATATCCCCCCCTTTTCCCTACAATAATTTGCAACTCTACAAAGAAAAGATCATTCTAGAATGCAGTTTAGGATCAGCTGTTGGTTTCTGGGCTGTACTGGGTTATATTGGCCTCCTAGCTTTCCTTTGCTTTATTTTAGCTTTTCTGGCCCGAAAGCTCCCTGATAACTTCAATGAGGCTAAATTCATCACGTTCAGTATGCTCATATTCTGTGCTGTTTGGATCACCTTTATTCCAGCTTATGTCAGCTCTCCAGGGAAATTTACTGTAGCTGTGGAGATATTTGCTATTTTAGCTTCAAGCTTTGGTCTGATTCTCTGTATTTTTGCTCCTAAGTGTTTCATTATTGTCTTTAGACCAGAGCAGAATACCAAAAAATATTTAATGGGTAAAGTGCCATCAAAATCCCTTTGAGACACAACTATTTTTACATGTTTGTGCTATATGTGCAAATATGTAATGTATATTGTACCATGGTTGCAAAAAACATTTAATATTAATTTGAAAATCACAATAAATATGCTTTGGTATAGTTTTATACTTACACATGTTGGTCAAATAGATGGTGTGCAGTACATTCACAACTTGTGTAGTTCATTAATGCTGCTATATTTTAGCATGTTTCTGTAGTTCAGATGTAAAAAATAAAACCTTTTTTTCTCACTCTCATTTAACATTGCTTAATATTTTACGGCTACCCATTCTTACTCCTAAGAGCTCTGTGGATCACTATACAGCAGGGGTTGGCAACCTATGGCAGTGTTTCTCAACCGGTGTGTCTCAAGCAAATGTCGGTCAAGACCGTTTTGAGTGGGTTTCCACAAACCACGTGTGTTGTCAAAGAAACAAAAACAACAACAACAAAAAACGTATAAATGTTTTACTTCGCGTCAGACTTGGGCCGGCCAAAACTCTGTCATGGCGAACCCTTTCTAGAACTCCCAGGAGCTGAGTGAACAGGTCCACTTCCGCTCCATCATACCTCTGCCAAATCAAGTCCACCACTTCCTGGTTGAGTATCCATTCCCCGGGCCTCAGCCCCCACCTCGACAGGATGTAAAGAAACAATAACTTCCACCCACATAAACACAGACATGCAGCTTCCTGAAAACAAAGAAGCCGATGACGTTTATTTCAGGCACCTATTTATTATCTTGATGATGCACTTATACTACGTCACCTGACCCCGTCTTTGGCCAGTGAAATTGGCGTTTGTCCACAGGTGCTTCTCATAGAAGTGTTCCCATAGAATCAACATCATGATACAGTGTTAAGTTCCCTCGAAAGGGAACGCGTTGTCTTGATTCAGTATCTGCTATTAGATGAGATGTTGTGAGGCTGTACGTCAGGGTTATTATTCTAGTGTTTATTTCATTACTTGGTACAAAGGAAAAAGTCTCTCATCTCAGAAAAACAAACTTTCCTGTCCTACCAGATATTAAAATGTGTTCGTGGTACGCACTCTTCCGTTGGCGTGTGCTGTATATTACTTCAAGTTCAATTGTATTGTATTTATATAGCACATTTACAACAGCCACTAGGCTGACCAAAGTGCTTTACAGAACAACAAGATTAAAAGAAAATATAACATACATAACCGCAAATAAAACAAAAAAAATAAGAGCAACGAAGAGTAACCATAAAACAGGAGTAGCAAAACAGTATCAGACTCAAATATAAATTAGTAAAACCAACCGAGGAAAATATTCAATATACTAAAGAAAACGTCTCAGGTTACGACTCAAACCTATGTTCGCTGAGAACAGGGAACGAGACACTGCGTCGAATGACGCTTCGGGGAACGCCTCAGGCGTGACAGGTGTCTGAAATCACTATCAAATCACGTCAATCACATTGACCAACGACAGCCCGTGAATCATTAATGTGAATGATAAACGTGCGACCTGGAAGTATATAAGGGCGCCTTGCAAACATGACAAATCACCTTATCGTCTGAAGGGACTGTACGGCAGGCAGGCCCCGAGGCATGGCAAGGAGACGCAGTGTCTCATTCCCTGCTCTCAGGGAACATAGGTTACAGTCGTAACCTGAGATGTTCCCTTTCGAAGGTAACTCGCACTGCGTCGAATGACGCTTCGGGGAACGATATACCCACGCTGCCATGCTAAGGGGAGTGCATGCCCTCAGGCAGTGACAACTGTCCAAACCAGCAAATTCGAATGAAATGCTAGAACCACTCACCCTCAGGTCACACTGGGCTGTCAGTGACATAATTCCCTACGGTCAAAGCCTAAGCTATAAGCCTCACAGGAAAACCTCCATGAACATAGTTAAATGAAAGGCCTACCTGGGCCTGCTCAAGGGCCTAGGACCACAACTTCAATTAGAAGGGGTCCCTGGGGTCCCTTCTAGGGAATGTGGCTAGGGAACCCGAAGGAACCCCAGCCAGTCACTATTCAGGGGAACGTACTCACCCCGAAATGCCACCAGGACGGCCTGACCTGGCGTCAAATACATAGACACTTAATCTGGCCACTTCCTGTCTGTCCAAAGACAGAGCCTCTGGAATATGCCTTTAGGTAAGGCATCCAACCCGAGGGACTGTGAAGCTGGCAGTGAACCGCTCGGCCCGGATCTCAGAGATGGGATACCCCGGAGAGTATGACCCAGCATAGTGCTTTACAACCCTTGCTAGCGAGGGGAGTTTCTCTACTCGATCCACCGATCAACCCAGTGTCTGTGTTTCAAAATACTGAGGAGGCCTGTGAAGGCCTAAGGACTGATCTAACTGGGAGGCCTCACGAGAGGCCTGCGACCATCCGACCAGACTCAGGGGTCCGCATGCTCATAGTGACCCTCAATGAGGGGAGCACATGGTCCGCCTGGTAGGCAAAACCAGGCTGTAGGCAGGAAAGAGGTTCCGGGAGGGAACCAGTAGCAGAGAAAAACACTTTAGTCAAGCCAGGGCGCAAGCTCGCCTTCAGCAGCTGCCTGATAAGGCCAGCTGAAATGATAGCAAGAGGCCACTAGCTTCCTGAACCCAGCACCGCTAGGGATCCACTCACAAGGAGGCCTGGTGGGGCCTACTACCTGATAGCAACAGTATGTGGTCACCTACAGGGAGGCCTAGAGAGGCCTACTACATGATAACGATAGTATGTGGGGAACTCACCCTCAGGGAGGCCTGGTGAGGCCTGCTACCTGATAATCACAGCATGTGGGAACTCGTCTTCAGGGAGGCCTGGTGAGGCCTACTACCTGACAGCCATAATATCTGGGAGCTTTTTTCTGCTACCCGATAGTAAATCAGGCTAGCTGTCCAGTTGTCTGTCCTTGGGCTTGTCTCCAGGGAGGCCTGGTGAGGCCTACTAACTGATAGCCAATGAAGTGGGGATTCGCCTTCAGGGAGGCCGGGAGAGGCCTACTACCTGATAACCATCTTGAGTGGGAATTCACCTTCAGGGAGGCCTGAGGGGCCTACCACCTGATAGCAACTGGTAGCTGAGTCCGGGTGACAGTTCCAAGGCGGCCTGCTAAGGCCAGCCAGCTGGGGACTCGCCTATCAGGGAGGCCTGGTTGGGCCTACTAGCTGATAGCAAGTCAATTCTGCTACAAAGGAACACTGTTGGGAACCATACTACACCAACGTAACTATTGGGCCCACACACAGGTGGCCTAGTACGGCTAGCTACCTGTAGCGGCTATAAAGTATGTCCCACAATGTTGGGACTCACCCTCGAGGAGGCCTGTTTAAGGCCTACTACCCACCGGTGAGTCAACTGCCCGAACCACCAAGGCCAACCATTTCTCTCGAGAAGTGGCCTACACCGCCCAATTGGGGGCTGCCCATCCAAGGAGGCCTGCTGAGGCCTACTACCTGATGGCGCAGCCTTCGTTGGCAGATAAGCTGTTTACACAGCGCCTACAGCATCCTGGTGCCTAATCACATTGCCCACGGCAGTGTACTCAGCAAGAGCACTTAGCGCCCTTAAAAATAAGGGGAGTACAACATACGCCACTCTGCCTCGACGGAGGCCCCAGTTAGTCAGGGGCCTAGCATCTATGTATAGGCGTCAGCTCAGGGCAATGCTCTGGCTACAGGGGCGCATACTTCGACCAAAGAAGAAGTGAAGGCTTACTTCATACTCGACCCGAGCCATAGTGGTGCGAGGTAGGATAAACAGAACTGGGAGTGAAGTGCTCAGACCTACCCTAAATTACAGGGGAATACTCACACCTCACCCTGAGGTTACCAGGGGGCAGGCCTGCCAGCGGCTCTAGGGGTGACAGAAATGTATCTGTGCCCAACCTAGGGGAGTGGGGCTTAAATGAAAGCCAACCACCTACAACCCGGCGCTCGAGCAGAAGCTCAGCGAGGTAAGTGAAGCCCATACTGGCGGCCTAAATCCGTAGGCCAGTTCTGCACGGCAGGGTCGGGCAGGAGAATAAGTCTTCTTCGTGAAACGAAAGACTGCTCAAAAGGACTTATATACCACGGAGGCCTAACTGAGGCCTACCATGTCCTTATAAACCATCCTCTGCACCACGCTGCATTACTCTAGTCACCCCAGAATGCAGAGAAGGGGGCGGGCCTTGGCCAAACGACTCCCATGGGAGGAGGCTGTTTATACAGGGATGCCAGAAACCTACATTCACAAAGTGAAGGGTCAGAGGAAGAAATGCTAATTTTAGCAGAACGCCTCTAAAATCCCTGGCACAGCCTAGGCCAGCTACAGAGGCGACCCTGGTGAGGGCCAGCCTGTAAGCATAGATCTATCTGAGGGCTCGGAGGAGCGACAGCCTACCAAAGAATATAGTCTGTATTATTCCATAAAAAGGGCTGCAGAACCGCTTAACCCTCTGGGGTCTGATGTGTTTTCTGGGTCCTGGAGGTGTTCTTACATGCTCTGACATTTGTGTTTATTTCTGATACTTGTGACATTTTCATGGCAAAAGTCTGATTACACTGTATTCAGCACAAACTCTGCTACAGTAATATGTCAGCAGCATGTATGTAAAAGTTTTTAGTTTTGAGATAATGACGTTTATGCGTGGTTTGTGAAAAAACAAAAAACAAATATCACTGAAATAAGATCATAAAACCCTTACTAATTATTTCTTCACAAGACTTTTGAAAGTTGTATCACGTAGTCTAGAATATTTGCTTCAAAACTATGTGAAAATCATCCTGACTACTCATTCAGATAAGTCAATAAAGTCTTTTAGAATGTGTATGACGTGTTTTGGGTAAGAAAGCTTTATGCGAGAAAGCGTAAACCACTGTGAATCTCTCATTATTATGTATGCTTTTCACACCTGAGGAAGACAAAGACCCCTCCCATAATGGCCCTATTAAGGTGCTATCAGGCCCTATCTTTAGGAGCCTTGCACAAAGAATGAGGAGAGCCTTAACCCTCTGGGGTCGGCAATCACGCCGGCGTGATTTGCTCGATTTTTTTCACATAGCAGCAACATAGACTTAAAATACTCCGTCATTTATGGTCATACAGAAAAAAGAAACATGAAAAAAGAATCTGTGAGATGTCTATTTTTGTATGTGTCCACTTACAATAAAAACAAACCATTGTGCTTTTGTAAAATAAAGAAAATAAACGGGGTATGCGTTCTGTCTCTCCGTCTCTGTGAACTTTTTTTTTCTTGAGCACGTCTATAAACTGAAACAACTCAGCGAATACACGTCTCACATTTATGAGCCATGTATCTTTATAAACATGTAAGTGTGTACTTTTAAATGATCTGATTCAAAACAAAAACAAATATTCTCTGTTTAAGTAATTTGTATAAAACCAACAAGATTTCCAGTTTCTCAAACGCTTGCTCATTATTTTTAATTCGACCACGCCCACGCGCGCAAAAGAGATTGATATGCAAATATCCACGTGAAGGAACGCGAACGCCCTCATTACCTCAAAAACAACGCACCAAACTTCATCAGTCCAATGCTTTTCGCCGAGGTTGGAAAACACGCTGTGATTTTACATTGGATTTAACTTACCTCAGAAGAAGAAGAAGATCGCGATTTGAAGACAAGACAGATGTAAGTGTAGCAACATCGAGATGTGCCTTAATTAGCTCACATTATGCATAGGGAATTTTAATAATTAATCATGAATATGATTAATATATTGCATATTACAGTTAAATTATCGAAATTGAAGATAGATCGATTGTATATATGAATGGTAAATCATAACGAATTATAATTCCTCATTCATATATCAATGGTCTCATTACAGATTGATTATATGAGACAACTTTAAGGGAATTAATTTAGTTTATCAAACAATCGGTTTGTCCAGTAAACAGCCGTAAGATTAACTTACCAACTTCTCAACAAGGTTGTCCCCTTTTATAAACTCCAAGAAATCTCAATGTTCCGGCCGTGAACATTAATTTTCTCGTGTTTATAAAATTTACGTTACTGATATAGTAACAACTTGTAAAGCTTTTGTAGCTATAGGATCGCATTTCATTGACTTGTAAAGTATGAGCATTCAGAAACCATCAAGAATATAATGGTTTTAATAAAATGAAACTACGGATACAGAATTCTACATTTAAACACGGGATACATGTATGTACAGTAAACAGTAAAACTAATGAGACAGACGAATAACAAACAGGAGTGAGAGAGAGAGATTGCGAGAGCGCAAGATTGGGAGTGAGAGAGAGAGAGAGAGAGAGTGAGAAGATGAGAGATCTTCTGGTTTGGCAAAATTCATCACAGACACAGAACCTTTTTAGACACCAAGAATCAACAGATCTTAAACCTCGAAAGAATGGTAAACGGTTACTTGCACAGGTAAAGCTCTTTGTGGTTGATGTGAAGAAGGGTGCGTGTCTCTGTCCTCGCGTCATGCGTTCACGTGGTCTTTCAGAGCGGGCAAAGCGCGTTAGTTTGAATGAAGGCTTAAAGGTCTTTGGTTCTCCTTGTGTTGCTGAGGAAAACCGCGTCTTGCGTGTGCGTCCTTAGATGCGGGTGCGTGCTTTCTCAGCTCTTCTGGGCGAGCGTGGTCGCTGCAGATTCAAAGAGTCTCCTTCAGGTTGAAGTTGCCGATTACGTTCATTTCACTGAAACTAAACGTAAGAAAAGTCCGAAGACGAAAATAAAGAAAGATTAAAGAAAACTGAGAAAGCCCCCCCCCCTAAGGGGGCCATGGATCCAGAAACCTCTCACAGGAAAAAGCTCTCCAGCGGCGTAGGCGCTCTTCTGTGTCTCTTATGGAGAGGAGGGTTCACGCCCCTGTTTGACACATGACCGTCCGCGGATCTGAAGCGGACACAGTTCTCTTTGTCCTGTGGGGGATTCCCACTTGACTGACTCGTGAGGAGATTGTATTTGAGCGTTCGGCTCCTGAAATATGAAATGTGTAAAATAATGCACCTTACTTCATTCTGCTATCGGAATTCGGCTCCGTTAGATTGAGCGAATTACAGACATATCAGACACGTCACATGAAGATTATCGGAATATAGAGTTACATTCATATGCAGAATTATAAGCATCTTCCAAGTTTGCTTAACACACAATAAAATTGTCAGTACTTCCAGTATGGCATGTGACGACATCTAAGCACAAAAATGAATACATTTAGAACATGTAGAGGTACTCTTCTCTGAAAAGTTCCATGGCTGGTGTTTGTGTGTTAATGTGTTGGAACATTCTTTTGATGAACTCTTAGACTTCAGAGCTATACACTAGCAAACCACACTTCTATTATAAAGCAAAGCTAATAAGATATGCATGCGTACAGGAAGGTTGGATACAATTTCTGTGTTGTATACATTTATAGGACATTCTTATCCTAAGTTATGCACAAAGACGTCTGTGTTCGTGCATCTGTATGTGTGGCGTGCATCTGTCCATCCGTGGTGTGTGTATGTGTGTGGAATGGGCAATTGTCTGTCAGCACTCAGGCAGCATTGTGAATTGACTTACTCATTGCACAATGCTCTGTTGTATGGTGGTCAAACCAAGGAGACCCTAAGGGGTCGCGTGGTCTTCGGCCGGACTCGTGATCTCATCTCGAGTCACATGTCCAGAGCTGACTCAACTCGTAAGCAAAGCATTCCGTTGTTCATTCATTAGAGAAAGATGCTGCATGTGCGAGTCAGAGTCAATGATTTAATCAATTCAAAACACTATCCCCTTTGTTTCACGAATGGAAGTAAAAGGGGAACTTAACTAAATTTGAATCTATTTAATTCACTCCCCATACCAGAGCTGGCTCGATTACCTATCTGATTATCACTACATTCCCCCCTTTGGCGGTTTGGCAGGACCCGTGTGGGCGGCCTCGTTAAACCGTCACATTGGTCAGATGGTAGGTAAGTCGTGAAGGTAGGATGGCAGGTGGACCCTGATGGTAGGATAGCAGGTGGATCATGATGGTAGGATAGCAGGTGGTTGTTAGGACTGAGGGCTCAGCCCGATGATGTTCGGCGTGGTCTCTGACTTGGCACCCCCTTTTCCGGGGATGCTGTCTGAGACCTTCAGGCACGGCTTTCGTGAGCTTGGCTGTTCGCACGGGAGTGTTGACGAGCCATCTGTCACCTACAGTTTCTGCTTGTATCTCGGTGACTTGCGTGCGAGGCTTGGCTTCTGCAAGGCAGCGTGTGTTGCTGATCATGGGTTGCAAACCGCAGATTCCGTCAGTGTTGTCTTTGAGGAAGGGTTTACTAGGGCAGAGATAGTGAGTGTCTTTGGTCGTGGGCTGCACATGTGGGGCCAGGTGCAGCGGTGTGTCGCTGGTCATGTGGTAGGCCACCCCGTCCGGGGCTGTGACCAGCGGAGTTTGAGCAAAGTCTTTCTGGAAGACAGTAAACAGCTGTTTCATGGATTTTACTGTCTGGTTCAGCAGAACGCTGTAAATGTTGAGAATTACCACATTTCCCCTCAATGTCTTTCCGATGGTCTGCAGGGATGCACTCTGTGTTGTGAGTTGCAGTCTTAGCTGTGGGACCTCAGTCCGAATTTCAGTCACATGGTTCACTGCGTTGGCACTGGGCATACCAATGCTTAACAGAGTTCTGACAGCAGCGGCGGCTCCGAGCAAAGCTCCCAGGAACCGTTTGAAACGGTGGTTGTGTCGACCTAAGTCCGCTTGTGTGACAGTCGTTTTATCAAGTTGGTTGAGCATGTGCTCGGCCTTGGCCTTGGCCTTGGCGTGAGCGAGGGAGTCCTCTGTCCATCGGGCACGGGTCCAGCTGTACAGCTGCGCTGCTGTGCTGGGGTGAGGTGCTCTGTAGACGTTGCGGGGGTTGCGTCGAACACACACTTTCTGGGTGTGGTTCCTGCAGTTGGTGATCAGGAGTTGTTGTCCTCTCCGGACGATGCCTGCTGTCGGACCTGGTGAGATGTCCGATTGCGGCTGTCCTCTGGTTGGCTGGAGGCACAGGCATCGCGAACCACAGCAGCATCCTGGTAAAAGTGAAAGGGAGAGAGAAAGAGAAAGGGAGGAAAAATTTCAGCGAGTGTCGTCCTCGGTTGGCTCGGACAGTCTTTTCGCTTTGAGGATGCCGGTATGCCACTTGCTTCGGTGTCTTGCAAGTGTCTCTGGTGCTGAGCAGCACGTGGTGCGTCCAGGGCGTACATTGGCATGACCCCCCTTTTGCACTGTGGCATCACAAGCTTTGGCGCAGTGATGGCATCAGGTGCAGAACGCTGAATGTTGTCCTGTGCACGTAGCATGTGCTTGTTGACGTAGGGTGTCAGGGGCACTGGTTGTCGCTGGGTGCAGACGGTGTTCGTGGGTGGTTGGCGGGGTAGAGAGGTGGTTTCTCATAGTGTCCATTGTTTTGTCACAGTCTTTGGTAGCTATAAGGTTAAGGTCAGGTGAAGCAGGGGCTCAGTGACATTTGGTCATACTTGTGGTGAGAGACTAATGCATGACCCTAAAAGTTCAGAACCACGGTTTAATGGGTTCGCTAGATATGTAGCATAAAGTTAGGTGTTTCATGTGTATCCAGGTAGTGATGTGTATCTAGCTAGTGATGTTTCTCTTGTATCTTTACAATCTTAGCTGTGGATGTTAGGAGGTTAAGACTTATGTGGTTCCGGGAGTATTTCCTGGAAAGGGCATAGCCGAGATGAAATAAATTACTTAAGATGGTTCGTATGACTAAATTATTTCTCTGGACTTAAGTAGTGGTTCACTACGGCTTGACGAAGTGAATGATGGGGAGAAAAAGGACAGCTTTTCTATTCAAATTGAGCCTATTATCAATCCTTTGGACTATAGGTGTGCCCTAGTAAATTGTTGAAGTTACTTGTGTTGCAGGGTCACAAAAATGAGTGCACTTGTTGAAAGTAAACACAATCACAAATAAAGGTGTCTCTGTTTCCTTTCTGGGCCCAATGGGAAATGGAACCACATTCGAACAAGAGAGGAAATTAAATTAAACATATAGCTGACCAAATAGACCGGGGAATAGCTGACTGCTATTATTATCAAAGTGGAAAAAGTAAATAAATAAATAACGAAAACAAAAATTTAAAAGAATAAATAAACATAAAGTAAGTAATCAAAACAGCGGTAATGATCTGAATGTGATAATAATCAGTAGCACTAGTGACTAACTTTGGATTTGCCCAGACCAACACTCCACAGTGGGTTACAGCGGTTGCGTGTTCAAGGCCACACTCTGTGTGTCCCTCCAAATGTTAAGTCAACATGCTGATGGAAATTCTCATTACTATACGAATCCTTCTCTAGCTGCACAGTTAACATGAAGTTAAACTTAAGTTTAATTGACAGGGCATCTGCAAATTTGGCTTACAGCACCCAGCCAGGATTATGGTTAATTAGTGAAGGTGAAAGTTTAGCTGAGAAGAATTGAAAGTAAGGAAAGTGAGGAATTACAAACCCTAACTGGGGTAAAAGAAAGTATTCGAGAATACTTTGAATTGTGTAAACAAAAGCTGCAATTAAGGCTTCCAGTGAATGATGCTAACTGCTAACTGTAGAAGTTATTATTTAGCTTAGCCTAAGCTGGGTGAATGCTAGGGTAGGTTAGCCTAGCCATGTAGGCTGGTTTGTTTACAACGTGACATCACAAGTTAGCACTTCCTGTGACCAGTTGTTGTCATGGGAACCAGAGCATGTCAGAACAATTCAACAGTATCTGTGGAGTGTCTGCACATTTTACTGAGTTATGCATGTTTAAACGGGTTAAAAGGGGACTCCTATACTTTAAGTCTTTCAAGAACTTGGCGTTACATTCAGTAAAATGCAAATGTGTTTTGGCATTTGTTACTTTTACTCATGGAACTCTTCTCTTTACTTTAAACAACTTATTCTATTTGTTTACAGAGTAAGAAAATAGATTAGCTGTACGTCAAAGCTTGTCTAAGCCTATATAGTTACGTCCCTCTTATGCATAAAAGCAGACTTTTCAGCTAGTGAACAGTTTTGACCGCTAGGTATCACTCTGCTTGTAGATGCAGCAAAAATTGAGGTTTTGGTGAGCACACACACAAAAGGTTTTGATTATCGTAGTAGATGTGCATTAAGCAGCGTCGACTGATGACTGGTTTCTTACATGTCATAACCTATTACTCAAAACAAAAACAAAAAAATTGCATGTTGGTTCTTTTCAGATGTTATACTTCGAGAGTAACAAAATAGAGTAAAAACAAAAATAAGAGATAGGATGAAACCAGAAATGAAGAGGAAGAAAGGAGTGTTTTACCTATTTAAGTTTAGCTAGGAGACATAAGTAGACTGTTGTTCCTTATGGGTAAGCTGCTGTTTTAGACTAAACTGGCAGGGACACATCAAACATCAAGGTCAACAGAAGAAGAAACCACGGGAAGTGTTTGCAGTTCTGTCTGGGGCCTGCTGTGCATTGGTGTTATCTGTACTTCATGTACTTAGCTTGGTGCTAAGGAGTGAGGAGGGGTAAAACACAAACAGGAAGTAGAATATTACTGACCTGTGTAACTCGCTAAGGAAACAACAGTCGCTAGATATTGTAATCCTATAGAGAGAAAGAAGATGAGGATAGTGACTAGTGATAGTGACTTTATCTAAAATAAAGTAAAGGTACAGTTAGGGCGTCCTTATAGCTCTATGAGACTAAAGGGAGAGCGTATCAGGCAATGTAATTAAATTTCAAATCTAGTTAAGCTTTATTGAGCTGAATAAGGATTCAGGCTGAAACCTGAAGTAAATAAATTGAAATAAAATCAAAATAAAAGGGTAAACATCGAGTGTTCTCATAGCTCTTAGTAACTAGAATGGAAATCGACTAAGCAAATTGATTTAATTAAATCCCAAATTTAACTTATTTCAACTGAACTGAGTGGGAATGTTCAGGCTCAACAGGTGTAAACACTCACAAATAAAATAGGGGTCGCCTTAAGTCAAAAATAAAATAAATAACAAATGAAAACAAAAGTATCTGGGTTTCAATTTGAAAGTGAAAGTGAAACCAAGAGGGAGGGGGTCAAGAGGTGGTTAAGCAAAGTCTTTATTGTGTCAGAAGCCCGCATCCGCTATTTTGGTTGTTGTAAACAGCGGAGCCAGCGGAAGTGGCTCTGAGGTAGGCAGTTTAGTTCGTAAAGTTGCCAAGCAGTGTTTATTCACCTCAACCTTGAGGGTTGAAAGTGGCCCCAGCTTGTTGTTTAATGCGCCGGGTTTGGCAAAGGCATGTGTTTGATCATATAGCTGCAGGTGAGTCATGGCCTTTGGGCAGCAGGTGTCAAAGTCTTTTAGTGAGCTGTAAGGTGCAGGGTAGCACAGTTGAACCTTGACCTGGTGTTGAGCCTGTGTCTTTTCATGGCTGGCTGTGGGAGTTCCTGTGATCTCTGTTGCCTGCCAGTGTGGCTCTGATGACCTGTGTGACTGAAGGGGGTCAGGTTCTCGCACTTGAGCCCAAACTTGCAGTTGTTTGAAGTCTATTTAAGGGATAGTTCGGCCAAAAATGATATTTAAACCATGCATTACTCACCCTCAAGCCGTTCGAGATGCATATGTCAATCTTGTTTCAGACGAACACATTTTCAGTTATTTTAGAAAATGTCTTAGACCCTTCAGTGGATATAATGTGAAGCAATGGGGTCCACCTCCTTCAAGTCCCAAAATGTGCATACATCCTTCACAATAGTAATACATCCGGCTCCAGGGGGATAAACGAAGGCCTTCTGAGGGTAATCCGTGCGGTTTTGTCGTAAAAATATACATATTTAAAACTTTATAAATGAAAATATCTGACTTCCGGCAACGATCGACACGCGTGCGTTCACGCGCTTTCGTGTTTTGTTTTGCTCTGCTCTCTGGCTGCGCTGGCGCGTTCGTTCTACGTCACAACAGTTCCTACTCTACGTCTTACCTCGTACACCGACTTCCATCACCCGTGAACGCGCGTCGATCGTTGCCGGAAGTCAGATATTTTCATTTATAAAGTTTTAAATATGTATATTTTTAGGACAAAACCGCACGGATTACCCTCAGAAGGCCTTCGTTTATCCCCCTGGAGCCGGATGGATTACTTTTGTGAAGGATGTATTCACATTTTGGGACTTGAAGGAGGTGGACCCCATTGCTTCACATTATATCCACTGAAGGGTCTAAGACATTTTCAAAAATAACTGAAAATGTGTTCGTCTGAAACAAGATTGACAGATGCATCTCAAACGGCTTGAGGGTGAGTAATGCATGGTTTAAATATCATTTTTGGCCGAACTATCCCTTTAAAGGCTCAAATCGATCTAGCACCTCTTTGCCAATTTGAAGTGAAAAAAAGTGTTCATCTGTGAGATAAGCACGTGATGGGCTAGACTCGAAGGACCAATTGTTAGGTGGATGTGAGCTACCTGTTCTAGCCAGATGTTGTTCTGGCTGTACGACTGCACGTTCAGCTCACACGTTTGAAATGTAAGAGTCCGATCTCTTAGCTTTGAGTCTTTCAAAAAGTTCAGCTGATATCAAAATGAGGTCTTAGCCTGTGTCTAGCAGGGCTTTAATGCTGAAATCATTGTCTATCGTGATGGCTAGGTAGAGCTTTCGGGCCACCCCCCTTTTGGATCAGGTTTCCCAGGAGTCTTGGCATTGGGGCTGGTGTGTTGATCGATGGGCGGTTGGGGCCGGCCTTGTGTGGGTCGCTGCGGAGGCAGGTAGCCAAAACAGCATTGCTTGGTCTTTCGGGACTTTGGTCCCAGTTGTGTGACACTGTGCTGTCATGCTCAGGCTGTGCAGCGGTCAGCTGTGGTGGCTGGGTGATGCTGTCACTTTGTGGTGTGACAGCTGGCTCTGTGGCCGACGAGCAGTGTTCAGGGTGCTTGGTCTTACGCTTAGACACAGGATGTCGGGCTCGTACCTCTTGTTTCTCTTGTGAGATCTCCCGTGAAGAAGCTCTTTCAGCACCTTCAGGATCTCTGCCGTCTCTGACGTGGCTGGGTGTTGTGGGGCGCCCTCTAGAGGCAGCTCTGAGTAGTGTTTAGAGACAGAGTAGATTGTCGGGTTTTTCAAAGTCTTTTCGTACACAGTCTTTTGCTTAATGTGAGCTTTGTGGGCCAAGTCTCGTAGCTGTTGGGTAGACATGCTACGGGGACAGGCCAGGACACCTAGGTGATGACTCACCGTGGGATGCAGATTTCGGGGAAACAGAGTTCTGAAGTTGAAATCTTCTTCCATACCTGGGTGATTTTGGGCTCCGAAATAGGCTTGTCGGAGTTGGTTGTTGAGGGTCTGTGGGGTTTCAAGTCGGGCCTGCTTGAGGTCCATGGCGGTGAATAACCCTTGGCCTGATTCTGGATCAGAGAATTCACGGATCAAAGCTTGTTGCAGCTGCTGGTAGTCAGTTTTGACAGTGTCTTTTTGACGATTTAGGAGGCTGCGCACCTCACGGCTGGACGTTATCCTTATCAGGTAAAGTCTGTCCCACGCGGTTGTGTTGGTAACAGTCTGTAAGTGAAAGTCAATGTTTTGCAGGTAGGCGTGCACGTCGTGGCCTTTTGCAGGGTTCGGAGTGAACGTCGGGGTGTTTTTGGCCAGCTTGTCAAGTTCTTTGGGAGCCATGCCGTGGTTAGTGGCAGGGGTTCTTTGGAAAGGCTCTCCCCCTTTCGCTGACGGGGGTTCTTGTGGGCTGGCTGGTGGTGTTTTTTTTGAACGGTGGACTTTCACCTTTCTTTTCAGCTCTGTGTTGTTGGCTGAAAGGTGCGGACCGGCTGGCCAGGGGAAACTTTGTGGTGTGCGTTTCCCCTTTCCGGTCGCTTTGTAATCTATAAGAGTGTTTCAGCTCTCTGTGAACAATGTTAATTTTGTATATGATATTGTCTTTGTGCTGAATGAGTTCAGGGATTTCAGCTTGGGCCGCCTGCAAGTGTTTTTCGCAGGCCTTGGCTTTAGTGTCTATTTCTTTTAGTTCAGTCTCTGCTCTTGCAAGGAGAACTTCACCGTTTTGGAGTTTCATGTTGAGCTCCTCTCTGGTTTCTTTCTCTGACTGCTCTTTTCGGTCTGTGTGTAGACGAAGATCAGACAGGGCAGTTTGAAGTCTTTCCACTTCCTTCTGTACACTGTAAAAACTAATCTATAGAATTTACCCAATAAATGTGAGGTAACAATTTGCATCGACTTTGGTGGGGTAGATTTAATCCCATATATTGAGTATAAACCATCTGAAGTAAAAAGCTATTAAATACTTGCATAAATTGGGTAACAATACCTCACATTTATGTATATATTCAACAGCTACTTACTCATTAAAATTAGGTAAAAATTATCTCTTCAAATCAAAGTTAATTAATATCAGTTAATAACAATTACTTATTCAGAGAAGGTAAAATGTACCCCCCACAATAAAGACATTCAGATGGTTCATCAGATCAATGTTTTTAATCCAAAAAATCCTATGAAACACTCAAAATATAGTGCAGCACAACAGCTTTACACAATATTTCAAGTAATGAACATGTTTTATAACTCACTGATCTATCAAATGTTGTTTCAATATTGTTGGAAATAAAACATATCCCTGTTATAGGACATCCAGATCAGAGCAGAAAAGAGAAGTGAGGAAAGAAGGGAGCAGAGAAGAGAAAATGAAAGGAGAAGTGAGGAGATCAGAGCAGTAATGGATGTCCAATCACATTTTCTTGTATCTAAACTCTTAGACTAAACTCTTTGGCCCAGTTTCACAGACAGGGCTTAGATTAAGCCAGGACTAGGCCTTAAATTTGGACATTTAAGTAGCTTTTATAAACGTGCCTTAGACAAAACATTACTGGTGTGCATCTTGAGACAAAACAATAGCAGACATATTTTAAGATATTTCAGTGCAAGTTGCTTTCAGTTAAAACAGCTCAAACATGCATTTTAGTCTAGGACTATCTTAAGCCTTGTCTGTGAAACAGAGGGGTTTGTGTCTCTTCAGATTTAAACAACAGTGACTGACCAAATCTGTGGTCCAGGTACATTCATATAACAAATAACCGAACAGCCTTGTTTATATGCAGCAATGATGCACCAAATTATCAAAAAACACAGAATAAAGTGCTAAATAAAGTACAAGGGAAAAGAAGAAAAATATAAAACTACACTCCATTACAACTCCATTAAAAGTATGTCCAGACAAAAGATCCTCTTCGAACAAGAGGGGAAATGTGTGTCTACTGCATGAGCTTATTTTTGAGGCTGTGGACCTTTTTCAGTAGTTTTGCCCCGTCAATTTCCCAAAAAAGTTTTTGAAAAGCTTCAAACGTGTTCTTCAGCTCCTTTGGATATTCGATGTCGATTGCATAAATGAGTCCCATCAGCAGTATGCATGCCTTTGTTCGGCTTCCACATCCTTCCATCACTTGGTTTCCCTCGATCACAATAGAAAAATGTGATGGATCCTCCTCAGCCATGACATTGCTTCACAATCACCTTCATCGTTTTGTCTGTGTAGTCCTCCTCACATTCCTACATGTTAAAAAGAAACAAACAAAAAGCATACACATTTTTATTTTATTTAAGATGCTGTTTCAATATATTTCAGTTTATCTAAAAGGAGAGCAGAGGGGGAGTGGAAGGCAAAAGGAGAAGGTGGATACGAGAGGAGAGGAGAGGAGGATCCCTTGAGTTAATCAAAAATCTGTTATCAATATGACATACCTGGCAGTCATGGAAAAGATCTTCTAGACTTTCACCGAGGTAGTTAATGAGGCAGCAGACAACAGCATCTGTTTTTTTTCTCAATGTTCTGTGTCTGTAGGGAGATACAATTTAGTGATAAGACTGTTAGCGGAGTGGGGAGTGATTTACATATACTAAGACCGAATTCCGGCCCTGCAACAGACTGGCGACCTGTCCAGAGTGAACCCTGCCCCTTCGCCTGATAAATGTTGGGTTGGCTCAAAAATCACTATCATAAAGATTATATCGATTAGCATTACATTATAAATATAATCTATTATGAAGATATCTGCATGGCTTAAAGAACACAAATACATCATAAATCGTTGCAATCATGTTTATTGTGTCCAAAACATCCTTATCTGCATGTATTCAGCGATCTTTGGAAACGTTGTTGTGGTCAGGTGGTTTCAGGTGTCACATGTCATGTGGCTCTTCTTCGTGATATAGCTATATGGAGTATAATAATATGCACACGGCGCCCCCCGGCTGCCAGTGTGTATTGAAAACACACTACGTCTGAGTATCCAGCGCTCTTATGATTACATCGGCCCATTTTGGGTATATTCAATAAATATAATTCCTCTATACAGAAATCTGACATAAACCTATTGATAATCTATAAATATTTCTCCGAATCTGCATATTTTTGAGCAGAAAGTACTGAGGGACGTTATTAGGTCGAGCTCTGTCATGACGACAACAGAATGGGAGCCGATGGGAGCGGATGACGCGCCTAATTCACATTAAAGGCATCGACTGTTTTTTTATTGCATAACATAACAATACATAACGGTCACTATAAATTTCTCAGAATAAAATAGTGGTCAAATACTGAAACCTGAGTCTTATAGCTGTTTAATAACATATAATTTGTCAAGGTAATCACATTAAATCTGATTTTTGAACTTTGAACACGTTGCCCAACGACCGACCGTTGATGTGTCCCGGGCCATGGTGACGCCAGCGACAGATTCAAACTTTAATTTCAAGTAATGGCATGTTAAACAAACGAAAGCCGAATACAAGTGAAGTGTAATATCTCATAATTAAATATATATATATATATATATATATACACAGCACTCCTATGTAAATAGCTTACCTTAACTTAGCTGTTCGATGGCAGCCAGAGAGAGGATCCAGCGTCGTCCACACTCACTCAAAAACGCGGGCTGACGCATGCGCAATTTAAATAAAAAAAAAACTCATGGTTTGGGGGTAAATTTAACTGCATTTTTCTATGTGATGGTTCTTACTGTTCATGAATGGGTAGCATATGTATAATTTACCCATTACTTTAGAATTCGTTGGCTAGCTGCAATAATCATGTACATTTTATATGGTTTCCACAGATTATATTTACCTCTCTCCAAAATCACTTTTTTCAGTGTAGCTTGGGGTCGGTGTCATCCTCTTCCTCGGTTTCGAGGAGTAGTTGATCTAGACGATTGACGATCTGGGCCTCCTCCGCTTGCATCTTTAGCGTTGCTCCTTCATGCTCCAGGGCGTTGCGGCTCCTTTCGTGGAGGCGTGCTTGTGCGATGAGCTTGTGAGCGAGGTTTCCGACGTGTCGGGCCCAGTCTTGGCCCGGGCCCCTGTCGTTGTAGCTTTGGCTCGGTTTGTGAGCCATCAGCTTGTCCAAGTCGGCGTCCAGCTGCTCTTGGCTCGGGGGCTCTGAGTCCCTGGCGACCTTGGGGAGGAGTAGAGGTGTGGTGGATCTCAGCCATGTCTCCAGGTTGTCCCAACGGGCTGCGGGACAGGAAGACCGGAACATACTGGCTCACTGCGGGCGAGATGGAGCACAGCACACACACACAAGAAAGCAAAACCACTGCAAGTTCGTTTACGAGCTAATGAATTATGCTAATACGGGCTATGCCGTCTATGAGAATTTTGGCTAACTGATGCAGACAGTTAGATTGGGACAATTTGCGTAGGTCAGCGCAAGGCCTAAATAAAGATTTTGACAGGGCGTTGCCTAGTGGGTCACATGGTGACGCTAGCTGCTCAGTGGTCGATCTGTTATTTAGCTGTCCTTTGTGTCATAGGTTCTGTCTCTAGGTGAACTGAAAGAAACAAATCACAACAGAACGGAAAAATAGTGTGATAGAAAAGATTGCAGTAAAATTAAACAGAACAAATGAATAGGTCTGTAATAAAATGGGAGATATACTAACACAAAGAGTGTTACAGGGGATAAGGAGGCCTGGTGCCTGCTATTCAGCTGGATTTATAGCCGGGCCCACGGGCTAGTGGGTTTACCGGTGGAAAGCCTAGGAAAAAGGGGTGTGGCTTAGAGAAGAGAAGATGGGCACAACACTTAAATGGCCAGGGGAATATCTAATATTCTCTGGCCTAGCCTAAGTGGATGGATTTTACCTTATTTAGTTTGCCTGGGTGAATTGAGGTCACTCTGGTTGGAGCCAGCGTCGTGGTTAATCCTTCCGTCGCCCCCCCACGCTCAACCGCCGTGTCCTCGGGCCTCTCTGTTCATCTCTACCAAGGTGCATTCCTCTCAAACAATCTGCGACTTTGGAGTGCCAGATTTCTGATGACACAGTTTTATGTGTCGCACCAATGGCAAGAGACAGGGAAGTCCGAGACTCACTCACGGTCCGCGCCGGTAACGCCAGTCAGACAAACCAGCTTGCCGGAAACCAGCCAGAGATGACCGTCAAATCACCACCTGGGGAATTCTACGTACAAATACAGAACAGGATTTAGCAAGCGAAACTCAAAGTGAATTAAGGTTTTCTTGTTTAACCCAATGGGGTAATTATGTATGTAGAAATAAAGGCAAAGGCTTTATTAAATAATAGTAAACTAAAGGAAATTATGATAATGTTGGTACTTATCAAAATGACCTAACCCAAAAGAGAAAATAGAAAATAACGAAAGCCAGAGGCACAAAGGAGGAGGCAGGTAGTAGCGTGTTTGTGTCACTTGAATAGGCAAACTTAATTCAAATTTAATTCAAAGAGGGTTAAATTAAATTTAAATAAGCATGTACGAAGAATTAAAAGGAAAATCAGAATAATATCAAATAATCACTAATGATAGCAGTGAAGTATCATCCACAATTATTAGATAATCAAAACGAAAGGTAGAACTAGAGAGAGCAGGCTGAACGCAGGAGGAAGTGAACCGTAGTAGTGGGTTTTTTGCCACCAGGGGGCGCACTTGTGGTTAGCCTGGTTGAATCAGCCACCTTAATTTAAATTTAAATTCACAGAAGTTGAAATCAAATCTAAATAAACGTGTACGGAAATGTAACAATCAAATTGATATCCTACAATAGTCCAGATACACTGAAGTATCAGTCCTATTAATAAAATAATCAGGAGAGAAAAACGATATACATGCACACTCCCAGATAGTGAAAAGGGGAAAAGAGTGATACCGATTTGGTATCCACAAGGCCACACAGTGGCGCTGTTTCCTCCAAGTGGATATCAGCGGCTGACACACCAACACATTCTAAATTTTAAGTTCAAACTGGTCTCGAACCAAATTTAAATATGCGTGTAAGAGGATTGAAAAGTCAAGATGATATCCTATAATAATTAACGATAACAGTGAAGTATCGTCAATAATTATACAATAATCAGAAGGGAAAGGTAGAAATAAAACAATTCACAACGGAATGGAAAAGAGAGAAAAGAGAGAAAACAAAATTGACATGAGAAACTTAATTCAAATTAAAGTTAGGAATTTGATATTCCAAACCGAATTTGAATAAGTGTAAGACGAGTTAAAGATCAGCATAATATCTGATGATAAATCAGATGGCTGAATAGGCAACTTGATTTAAATTTAAATTTAAATTTGTTAAACTCAATTTAAATAAGCGTGTACTGAAAGTTAAAGATCAGAATTATCTCTGATAATAATCAAGATTACTGCAAGGTATCATTAATAATTATGAAATAATCCAAAGAGAGAAGTAGAAATAAAACAATTCACAACGGCATAAAAAAAAAAGAGAAAAGAGGAATTGACATGAGAAACTTAATTCAAATTTAAATTAGGAATTTGATATTCCAAACCAAATTTGAATAAGTGTAAGACGAGTTAAAGATCAGAATAATATCTGATGATAATCACGATCACTGTAAGGTATCAGTGATGGCACATCAAATAAAACCAACTGGAAATTGACCACTTCAAAACAGAATGAAAGCAGGAAAAGTGATAACCTGACTTAGCAGGGGATGCCACGAGGGGGGCGCCCTTTTTTTAAGTGGGTATCAGTGACTGAGCTGAGAGTCTTAACTTAAATTTTAATTCAAATCTTGTTTGAATCAAATTCAAAATAATTGTACTCAGGAGAATCTAACATCCAATAATATGTAGCATAGGCAGAGCTGTTAATGCACATATACATTGAAGTTAGACCGTAAAGTTCATATTCACAGGGAAAGTGAAAAAAAAAAAACAAGATAGAATTTGAAAACAAAGTGACCTGTTTGTGAATGCCCACACGATGGCGCAATTTTTGCTCGCGCAGAATGATGTCACGGAGCGGAAGTAATCTGAGACTATACTGGAAGGCTGCCCTCCAGTGTTCGTCAGCGGAATTACATTCAGTGTGATTTTACGCTTAGAATTTCTTTCTCCTAACGTCCACACGATGGCGCCATTTGAAGTCATGGGGTTGAAGTAATTTGCACTGTTAAGCACTTAGTAAGAAGGTGTCTTTAGTGTTTGTCAGCGGAACTACGAGCACTCGGTTTCAGAGTGATTTAACTCTGAGTGCGTTTCTATGCGTCAGTTGTCTGCAAAAATCATAATTATTTCAAAATCTCGGCGGATTTTTGGTGCTATATTTCACAAAAGTGTGTGGCAGGATTTCTTCACTGCACTACACGTAAATTGTGGACAACAGGAATTATTCATCTGTTGCTTCGGCTCCCGTACACACACAATCAATATAGCACTTATGATTCAAATGTGTTAGGTTTACAATTGGGTAGCTAAGCCAATTTTTACCAGGAGTTATCGTTAATCTAACGATTATATATCAGGCCTTTTACTACTGAATCAAAGGACTCTCGCTTTGATCAGATTTAAGTCTCACACTAAAAAGAGATTTCTTCGTCTTAATAGGCGGTTTTAAACATATTAAAATGTATCACCTGCAGAGAGTTGTCTTCATCTCTAAACAGGACATCTGTAATATTAATACTGCAGTGTACTCAGTGATAAAAACATGTCTATGCATATTTTAGCAGCTGTTAACATGTAACGTTACTGACTGACGTCGGGTTTTTTGCCTGTCAGTTAGGAGTGAGTTCGCGTTGCGACTTATCTCACAATTTCAAAATTCCATATCGTGCGTGCACAAAATTATTAATAACCATATAAACAGATTGAAACTGAATTTGCTCATAAAACAAAGTTTGAAATGCGTCGCGTTCTCCACCATATAAATGTAGCAACATCGAGATGTGCCTTAATTAGCTCACATTATGCATAGGGAATTTTAATAATTAATCATGAATATGATTAATATATTGCATATTACAGTTAAATTATCGAAATTGAAGATAGATCGATTGTATATATGAATGGTAAATCATAACGAATTATAATTCCTCATTCATATATCAATGGTCTCATTACAGATTGATTATATGAGACAACTTTAAGGGAATTAATTTAGTTTATCAAACAATCGGTTTGTCCAGCAAACAGCCGTAAGATTAACTTACCAACTTCTCAACAAGGTTGTCCCCTTTTATAAACTCCAAGAAATCTCAATGTTCCGGCCGTGAACATTAATTTTCTCGTGTTTATAAAATTTACGTTACTGATATAGTAACAACTTGTAAAGCTTTTGTAGCTATAGGATCGCATTTCATTGACTTGTAAAGTATGAGCATTCAGAAACCATCAAGAATATAATGGTTTTAATAAAATGAAACTACGGATACAGAATTCTACATTTAAACACGGGATACATGTATGTACAGTAAACAGTAAAACTAATGAGACAGACGAATAACAAACAGGAGTGAGAGAGAGAGATTGCGAGAGCGCAAGATTGGGAGTGAGAGAGAGAGAGAGAGAGAGTGAGAAGATGAGAGATCTTCTGGTTTGGCAAAATTCATCACAGACACAGAACCTTTTTAGACACCAAGAATCAACAGATCTTAAACCTCGAAAGAATGGTAAACGGTTACTTGCACAGGTAAAGCTCTTTGTGGTTGATGTGAAGAAGGGTGCGTGTCTCTGTCCTCGCGTCATGCGTTCACGTGGTCTTTCAGAGCGGGCAAAGCGCGTTAGTTTGAATGAAGGCTGAAAGGTCTTTGGTTCTCCTGGTGTTGCTGAGGAAAACCGCGTCTTGCGTGTGCGTCCTTAGGAGCGGGTGCGTGCTTTCTCAGCTCTTCTGGGCGAGCGTGGTCGCTGCAGATTCAAAGAGTCTCCTTCAGGTTGAAGTTGCCGATTACGTTCATTTCACTGAAACTAAACGTAAGAAAAGTCCGAAGACGAAAATAAAGAAAGATTAAAGAAAACGTCTCTGGTTACGAATGTAACCTTAGCTCCCTGAGAACAGGGAACGAGACAATACGTCATCGACGTTATGGGGAACGCCTCAGGCGTGACAGGTGTCTGAAATCAAATACCAACTCACAGCAATCATGTTGACCGGCGACAGCCCGTGCATCATCAGCTCGAATGATGAGCGCGTCAATCTGGATGTATAAAAAGGGTGCCTTGAAACCGTGACAACATCCTATCGTCTGAAGGGACTGTTGCAGGCAGGCCCCGAGGTATGGCAGGGAGACGTATTGTCTCGTTCCCTGTTCTCAGGGAACTAAGGTTACATTCGTAACCAGAGACGTTCCCTTTCGAAGGGAACTCAACAATACGTCATCGACGTTATGGGGAACGAAATACCCACACCGCCATACTGAGGGGAGTGCATGCCCAATGGCAGTGACAACTGTCAGAACCAGTAATACAAAGGACACACTCACCCTAGGTCACGTTGGGCTGTCAGTGACAGCACTCCCTACCGGTCATAGCCCAAGCTAATGAACCGAGAAACTGCCAGAACAAAGTTAATGGGAGGTATATCTGGGCCAGCTCAAAGGCTTAGGACCACAACTTCCAAATAGAAGGGGTCCCTTCTAGGGAGTGTGGCTAGGGGACTCAAGGGAATCCCAGCCAGTCACTATTCAGGAGAGCATGCCTCCTGACATGCCACCAGGCTGGCCTGGTGATCTAAGCACAGTCTGGCCATAGCCTGTCTGTCCGAGACAGAGCCTCTGGAAACTGCCTTGAAAAAGGCATTCAAAACTGAAGGCCTGCAAAGCTGGCAGAAATCATTCAGTTCCGGATCACAGAGACGGGATTACCCGGAGAGTGTAACTCAACCTCAAGAAAAGACGGAAGTCGTCCACTCAATCCATGGGTCTACCCAGTGCTCCTCCTGCTGAGGCCAAGGACCTGATTACCCTCTATGTGGGGAGCTCCAGTTCCTACCTGAGAGCTCACATCAGGAAGGCCGGTGAGGCCTGTAACCTGTCGAGCACAGAAGGTGAGAGCTCACATCAGGAAGGCCGGTGAGGCCTGTAACCTGGCGACCACAATGTGTGGGAGCTCTTACCAGGAAGGCTGGGTGAGGCCTGTAACCTGGCGACCACAGTATGTGGGAGCTCATAACCAGGAAGGCCGGTGAGGCCTGTAACCTGGCGACCACAGTGTGTGGGAGGTCATATCAGGAAGGCCGGTGAGGCCTATAACCTGATACCCAGAATATGGGAGCTCATAACCAGGTAGGCCTGATAAGGCCTGCAACCTGACAACCACACCACGTGGGGCTACATTAGAAAATACATGAAACAAAAGTGCATGTACTTAATTATTCTGAGTCCAGAAAAGGCCTGGATCAGAATTAAGAAGTTAGCCAGAAAGGCGTCTGTCGTACAAATTTTTGGCGACAGGACGCATCTAGAGTGGGACCCAAAGTGAAAAACTTGGGTCTGGCCACATAGAAAGGGACTGAAGCATACAGCGCATGACCCTTACCATAAAAATGGATTTTTAGAAAGTACACAAGATGCTCCATCATGTGACTTACCATAAGTATGGTTCTGACATGACCAGGAAGGTCAGATGAGGCCTATAACCTGATAGTCAAAATGTGTGGGAGCTCACATTCAGGAAGGCCTGATGAGGCCTGCAACCTGAAAGCTCACAACCACACCCTAGCGACCACAGTGAGTGGGAGTTCACATTCAGGAAGGCCTAGTGAGGCCTGAAACCTGACATGTGACAACTCATAACCAGGAAGGCCGAGGAGGCCTGAAACCTGGTGACCACTGAATGTGGGAGCTCAAAACCAGGAAGGCCGGCGAGGCCTATAACCTGACAACCACAGTAGGAGGGAGCTCATATCAGGAAGGCCTGTAACCTGACAACCACACCATGTGGGGCTAGTTCCAGAAAGGCCATAAATATGGATTTTAGAAAGTACATGAAACAAAAGTGCATGTACTTAGTAAATCTGAATCCAGGAAGACCTGGATCAGAAAAAGGCGTCTGTCGTACAAACTTTGGCGACAGGACGCATCTAGAGTGGGACCCGAAGTGAAAGACTTGAGTCTGGGCCACATAAAAAGGGACTGAAGCGTACAGCGCATGACCCTTACCATAAAAATGGATTTTAGAAAGTACATGAAACAAAAGTGCATGTACTCA
The DNA here is from genome assembly GCA_030578255.1 of Tiaroga cobitis. NCBI lineage: Eukaryota > Metazoa > Chordata > Actinopteri > Cypriniformes > Leuciscidae > Tiaroga > Tiaroga cobitis. The sequence continues at coordinate 2,307,659 of CM060608.1, forward strand.
GTAATTCCGAATCCAGGAAGACCTGGATCAGAAAAAGGCATCTGTCGTAACAAACTTTGGCGACAGAACGCATCTAGAGTGCCACATAAAAAGGGACTGAAGCGTACAGCGCATGACCCTTACCATAAAAATGGATTTTAGAAAGTACATGAAACAAAAGTGCATGTACTTAGTAATTCCGAATCCAGGAAGACCTGGATCAGAAAAAGGCATCTGTCGTAACAAACTTTGGCGACAGAACGCATCTAGAGTGGGACCCGAAGTGAAAGACTTGAGTCTGGGCCACATAAAAAGGGACTGAAGCGTACAGCGCATGACCCTTACCATAAAAATGGATTTTAGAAAGTACATGAAACAAAAAGTGCATGTACTTAGTAATTCCGAATCCAGGAAGACCTGGATCAGAAAAAGGCATCTGTCGTAACAAACTTTGGCGACAGAACGCATCTAGAGTGGGACCCGAAGTGAAAGACTTGGGTCTGGCCACATAGAAAGGGACCGAAGCGTACAGCGCGTGACCCTTACCATAAAAAATGGATTTTAGAAAGTACACAAGACGTACCGTCAAGTGACTTACCATAAGTATGGTTTTAACATAATCAGGAAGGCCAGATGAGGCCTGTAACCTGATAGTCAAAATGTGTGGGAGCTCACATTCAGGAAGGCCTAATGAGGCCTACAACCTGGCAGGTGACAGCTCACAACCACACCCAAGCGACCACAGTGAGTGGGAGTTCACATTCAGGAAGGCCTGGTGAAGCCTGAAACCTGACATGTGACAACTCATAACCAGGAAGGCCGAGGAGGCCTGAAGCCTGGTGACCACTGAATGTGGGAGCTCATAACCAGGAAGGCCGGTGAGGCCTGTAACCTGGCGACCACAGCATGTGGGAGCTCATAACCAGGAAGGCCGGTGAGGCCTGTAACCTGGCGACCACAGTATGTGGGAGCTCATAACCAGGAAGGCCTGGCGAGGCCTGTAACCTGGCGACCACAGCATGTGGGAGCTCATAACCAGGAAGGCCGGTGAGGCCTGTAACCTGGCGACCACCGTGTGTGGGAGCTCATATTCAGGAAGGCCTAGTAAGGCCTGTAACCTGAAACCCAGTATGTGAGAGCTCATAACCAGGAAGGCTGGTGAGGCCTGTAACCTGGCGACCACAGTATGTGGGAGCTCTTACCAGGAAGGCCGGTGAGGCCTGTAACCTGACTACCACAATATGTGGGAGCTCTTACCAGGAAGGCCTGGCAAGGCCTGTAACCTGGCGACCACCGTGTGTGGGAGCTCATATTCAGGAAGGCCTAGTAAGGCCTGTAACCTGCCTACCACAGTATGTGGGAGCTCTTACCAGGAAGGCCGGTGAGGCCTGTAACCTGACTACCACAATATGTGGGAGCTCTTACCAGGAAGGCCTGGTAAGGCCTGTAACCTGGCGACCACCGTGTGTGGGAGCTCATATTCAGGAAGGCCTAGTAAGGCCTGTAACCTGCCTACCACAGTATGTGGGAGCTCTTATCAGGAAGGCCGGTGAGGCCTGTAACCTGGCGACCACAGTATGTGGGAGCTTATATCAGGAAGGCCGGTGAGGCCTGTAACCTGGCGACCACAGTATGTGGGAGCTCATAACCAGGAAGGCCGGTGAGGCCTGTAACCTGGCGACCACAATATGTGGGAGCTCTTACCAGGAAGGCCGGGTGAGGCCTGTAACCTGGCGACCACAGTATGTGGGAGCTCATAACCAGGAAGGCCGGTGAGGCCTGTAACCTGGCGACCACAGCATGTGGGAGCTCATAACCAGGAAGGCCGGTGAAGCCTGTAACCTGGCGACCATAGTATGTGGGAGCTCATATCAGGAAGGCCGGTGAGGCCTGTAACCTGGCGACCACAGTATGTGGGAGCTCATAACCAGGAAGGCCTGGCGAGGCCTGTAACCTGGCGACCACAGCATGTGGGAGCTCATAACCAGGAAGGCCGGTGAGGCCTGTAACCTGGCGACCACCGTGTGTGGGAGCTCATATTCAGGAAGGCTGGATAAGGCCTGTGACCTGACATATGGAAGCTCATAGCCTGGAAGGCCTGGTGAGGCCTGTAACCAAGCAACCACCACATGTGGGAGCTCAACTCACTTTAAAATACATCTCTGGATCACCTCCCTGAGATCCTGCCTCCCACGGGAGTTACGCCTCCTGCGCACCCTGCTCCCCCTGCTAGGAGGAGGGGGTGCACAGGAAGCGACACTGGCCTTCTGGGTTCGTCTGTGATCCTCAGACCACGACGGACCAGGCCCTCCCGCCTGCCTGGGCTGGGCCGAGGACCTCCGCGGTATACAGCTCTTAAACGCCGCAGAGCGCGCCCTCGCCTCCCTGAACTTATCGGCCACTGTCTCGACAGAAGGTCCGAAAAGCTCAGAAGGCGAAACCGGCGAATCGAGGAGAAAGATCTTTTCTTTCTCCCCGATGTCAACCTGGTTGAGCCACAGATGCCTCTCCGTGGCCACCATAGCAGCCATCGCACGACCGATGGAAACCGCAGACTGCTTGGTGGCCCGGAGAGTCAAATCCGTGGTGCGGCGCAGCTCCGTGACCGCGTCAGGGGACAGGCCGGCCCCCTGATCGAGGTCCCGCAGCAGGTCGGCTTGGTAGGCCTGAAGGACCGCGAGGGTGTGTAGAACCGCACCCGCCTGACCTGCTGCCGTGTACGCTCTGCCATTCAAGCGCGAAGTTGTCCTGAGCGGCTTGGATGGCAGGGTCGGAGCTTCTAGTGAAGATGACCGACCAGAGGCGAGATAGTTAGCCAACGTCTCGTCCACTGGCGGCATCGACACATACCCGTGCTCCGCGGCTCCCTCCACAGCAGCGAAACTAGCCCGCTGATGCAGATAGAGACGCGCGGAGAACGGGTTCTTCCATGCCTTCTCGATCTCAGAGTGAAGATCGGGAAGAAATGGAAGGCTCAACCGAGCTGGTGGCTTACGGGTGGGGAGGAACCGGTCATCCAAGATACCACGAGCGGGTTCCTCCCGGACGCGCCTCCACTGCAGCTGCAATCTTTCCGTGGCGCACCCCATAACATCCACCAGCTCAGCGTACACTGGGCAGGAGGGCTGAGATGGTTCGGTCTCGACCAAACTGACATCATCAACACCCACCTCCTGCCCGGCCCGAAGAGAACCAGTTACAGATCCATCAGAGAGAGAAAGAACATCCTCAACATCGACCTGTAACTCACCCTCGTCAGCTGGCAGATCATCCGAGAGGTTAACACCCCTCTCCAGATGATCTGCCAGCTCCATCTGAGAACCCCACGAGATCAACCGCCGCTGAGCCTCAGCCCGAGCGGGACCGGACCGCGGGGTTCAGATGCCGCGCCCACTTCCCTCGAGAAGTGGGACAGACGAGAGCGGAGAGCTTTGATCGTAAAACTCTCACAGTTCGCGCAGAAAGCTCTCTCGAGAGCTTCCCGCGCATGCTCTTCCCCCAGGCAAAACACGCACAGATCGTGTGAATCTCCCGGTGTCAAATATCTAGGACACGGGTCAGCACACTTGCGGAAGGTATTACGCCGCTTCTCTGTACGCTTCATCTTGCACGTTGATTATTTTTCAAACAGACAAACAGTCCCTGAAGACGAAAAGATGTTGTCACGGTTTCAAGGCACCCTTTTTATACATCCAGATTGACGCGCTCATCATTCGAGCTGATGATGCACGGGCTGTCGCCGGTCAACATGATTGCTGTGAGTTGGTATTTGATTTCAGACACCTGTCACGCCTGAGGCGTTCCCCATAACGTCGATGACGTATTGTTGAGTTCCCTTCGAAAGGGAACTGAGAAAGCCCCCCCCCCCCTAAGGGGGCCATGGATCCAGAAACCTCTCACAGGAAAAAGCTCTCCAGCGGCGTAGGCGCTCTTCTGTGTCTCTTATGGAGAGGAGGGTTCACGCCCCTGTTTGACACATGACCGTCCGCGGATCTGAAGCGGACACAGTTCTCTTTGTCCTGTGGGGGATTCCCACTTGACTGACTCGTGAGGAGATTGTATTTGAGCGTTCGGCTCCTGAAATATGAAATGTGTAAAATAATGCACCTTACTTCATTCTGCTATCGGAATTCGGCTCCGTTAGATTGAGCGAATTACAGACATATCAGACACGTCACATGAAGGTTATCGGAATATAGAGTTACATTCATATGCAGAATTATAAGCATCTTCCAAGTTTGCTTAACACACAATAAAATTGTCAGTACTTCCAGTATGGCATGTGACGACATCTAAGCACAAAAATGAATACATTTAGAACATGTAGAGGTACTCTTCTCTGAAAAGTTCCATGGCTGGTGTTTGTGTGTTAATGTGTTGGAACATTCTTTTGATGAACTCTTAGACTTCAGAGCTATACACTAGCAAACCACACTTCTATTATAAAGCAAAGCTAATAAGATATGCATGCGTACAGGAAGGTTGGATACAATTTCTGTGTTGTATACATTTATAGGACATTCTTATCCTAAGTTATGCACAAAGACGTCTGTGTTCGTGCATCTGTATGTGTGGCGTGCATCTGTCCATCCGTGGTGTGTGTATGTGTGTGGAATGGGCAATTGTCTGTCAGCACTCAGGCAGCATTGTGAATTGACTTACTCATTGCACAATGCTCTGTTGTATGGTGGTCAAACCAAGGAGACCCTAAGGGGTCGCGTGGTCTTCGGCCGGACTCGTGATCTCATCTCGAGTCACATGTCCAGAGCTGACTCAACTCGTAAGCAAAGCATTCCGTTGTTCATTCATTAGAGAAAGATGCTGCATGTGCGAGTCAGAGTCAATGATTTAATCAATTCAAAACACTATCCCCTTTGTTTCACGAATGGAAGTAAAAGGGGAACTTAACTAAATTTGAATCTATTTAATTCACTCCCCATACCAGAGCTGGCTCGATTACCTATCTGATTATCACTACATAAGGTAAGAAATGTATTATGAATAATATTAGTTAGTGTTATTGTTGAATTGCAGTTAAGCTGTTGCTAGACTAAAATGTATGAAATCGACAGAAACATGTTGAAATATGAACAATAGACAGGCAGGCATACCTTTCAATGCGAAATTTATATTCATGTACGACACAAGGTTGTTCTTATGTTTGATAATAAAACACAGCATGATATAGTAGGCTAGTAGCCTAGTGTTTACTCTACTATGGTGAATATTATAATGTTTAGATCCGGGTTTACTGTTAAATACAGTGTTTGTGGATATCTGCTCAAACGTAACGTTAGATATGTATAATATGTTAACAATAATGTTTCGTAGTTGCTCGATCCAGTAAATTTTCTCTGCGCGCGCTCTGAGTTTGAAAAGCAAAACGCACCAAACATTAGGTTTCATGGTTTACGTCAGAACGTCATACGGATTGTAAACATTTGAAGTAACATATCAATAAATTTTTCTCTAGTGTAGGGTTACCAGGCCGCCTGCTATAGACTATTGTTATTATTTTATGCAGCCATACACGTTGGCTATATGCATTGCACAACACACCTGGTGTTCATTATATATGTGTATGTGTGTATTTTTTAAATTGTAAAAATATATTTTAACCAGAAAAATCTCAAATGTATTCCCAAAATTGTGCAGCCTTTCTCTTGATATCAGCATTCACAGTTGTTTTTTTATTTGCTGTTGTTTTGTTTTTTTACAGGGACCACTGAGCCACTGAGTCCTGCTGACATTCACATGAGTCTCTGTAGTCTGTACATGAACATGGTAAATGGAACATGGACAGGTATGTACTATGTTTCAGGAATGTCACAAAGGTCTCTGTTGAACAGAGTGTGTGTGATCTAAAGATCAGTGTGTTCAATAATGTGCTTTTTTGTCATTTGTTGTGTATCTTTGGATTATGTTGTGTTGTAAATAAATCTAAACAATCAAAAAGCCATTCTTTTTTAAGGCTCTCCTCATTCTTTGTGCAAGGCTCCTAATGATAGGGCCTGATAGCACCTTAATAGGGCCATTATGGGAGGGGTCTTTGTTTTCCTCAGGTGTGAAAAGCATACATAATAATGAGAGATTCACAGTGGTTTACGCCTTCTCGCATAAAGCTTTCTTACCCAAAACACGTCATACACATACTAAAAGACTTTATTGACTTATCTGAATGAGTAGTCAGGATGATTTTCACATAGTTTTGAAGCAAATATTCTAGGCTACGTGATACAATTGTCAAAAGTCTTGTGAAGAAATAATTAGTAAGGGTTTTATGATCTTATTTCAGTGATATTTGTTTTTTGTTTTTTCACAAACCACGCATAAACGTCATTATCTCAAAACTAAAAACTTTTACATACATGCTGCTGACATATTACTGTAGCAGAGTTTGTGCTGAATACAGTGTAATCAGACTTTAGCCATGAAAATGTCACAAGTATCAGAAATAAACACAAATGTCAGAGCATGTAAGAACACCTCCAGGACCCAGAAAACACATCAGACCCCAGAGGGTTAAAAAAGAAAGGCTTTTTGATTGTTTAGATTTATTTACAACACAACATAATCCAAAGATACACAACAAATGACAAAAAAGCACATTATTGAACACACTGATCTTTAGATCACACACACATTCTGTTCAACAGAGACCTTTGTGACATTCCTGAAACATAGTACATACCTGTCCATGTTCCATTTACCATGTTCATGTACAGACTACAGAGACTCATGTGAATGTCAGCAGGACTCAGTGGCTCAGTGGTCCCTGTAAAAAAACAAAACAACAGCAAACAAAAAAACAACTGTGAATGCTGATATCAAGAGAAAGGCTGCACAACTTTGGGAATACATTTGAGATTTTTCTGGTTAAAATATCTTTTTACAATTTATAAAATACACACACACACACATATATAATGAACACCAGGTGTGTTGTGCAATGCATATAGCCAACGTGTATGGCTGCATAAAATAATAACAATAGTCTATAGCAGGCGGCCTGGTAACACTAACTTACACTAGAGAAACATTTATTGATATGTTACTTCAAATATTTACAATCGTTATGACGTTCTGACGTAAACCATGAAACCTAATGTTTGGTGCGTTTTGCTTTTCAAACTCAGAGCGCGCGCAGAGAAAATTTACTGGATCGAACAACTATGAAACATTATTGTTAACATATTATACATATCTAACGTTACGTTTGAGCAGATATCCACAAACACTGTATTTAACAGTAAACCCGGATCTAAACATTATAATATTCACCCTAGTAGAGTAAACACTAGGCTACTAGCCTACTATATCATGCTGTGTTTTATTATCAAACATAAGAACAACCTTGTGTCGTACATGAATATAAATTTCGCATTGAAAGGTATGCCTGCCTGTCTATAGTTCATATTTCAACATGTTTCTGTCGATTTCATTCATTTTAGTCTAGCAACAGCTTAACTGCAATTCAACAATAACACTAACTAATATTATTCATAATACATTTCTTACCTTACATCTTTCTTGTCTTCAAATCGCGATCTTCTTCTTCTTCTGAGGTAAGTTAAATCCAATGTAAAATCACAGCGTGTTTTCCAACCTCGGCGAAAAGCATTGGACTGATGAAGTTTGGTGTGTTGTTTTTGAGGTAATGAGGGCGTTCGCGTTCCTATTTGCATATCAATCTCTTTTGCGCGCGTGGGCGTGGTCGAATTAAAAATAATGAGCAAGCGTTTGAGAAACTGGAAATCTTGTTGGTTTTATACAAATTACTTAAACAGAGAATATTTGTTTTTGTTTTGAATCAGATAATTTAAAAGTACACACTTACATGTTTATAAAAATACATGGCTCATAAATGTGAGACGTGTATTGGCTGAGTTGTTTCAGTATATAGACATGCTCAAGAAAAAAAAAAGTTCACCAAGACGGAGAGACAGAACGCATACCCCGTTTATTTTCTTTATTTTACAAAAGCATAATGGTTTGTTTTTATTGTAAGTGGACACATACAAAAATAGACATCTCACAGATTCCTTTTTCATGTTTCTTTTTTCTGTATGACCATAAATGACGGAGTATTTTAACCCTCTAGGCACCACGGTCGAGTTTACTCGACAAGATGCGGCACTGAATAAAACGGCCGATTTTGTCAAATTGGGTGTCAAATTTCGTTCGACCTCCCCTCCACTGGATGGCAGACATGTCATACTTCATCTCAGACTCAAAAAAACGTCATGCTTCTGTACAAAATGTTCGAGTTAGAGCGCATTGAATCAGTGCGATCAAAAGCGGAGCTAGTGTGAGAGTGAGCCATTTTATCAGAGCCTCTCCGTAATCGCGGCGACAATATTGTGGTGGAGACTTTGTCTATTATCACTTGGGTATGTTAGACGAGGTCGAAGTATTCATAGTACAGTTAGGGGGCAACGTGAAGGCAGGGTGGGGAGTCGCAATGAATGTGAATACTCGGCGCTGCTCGTATCATCTCACTCATGATATGTGCCTTGCCGTCGCGAGTGATCTTTTGAACTAAACAGGTCTTGTCTACTTGTGTTTGTGTGTCATATGAATAATATATATGTGCCCCATACATGGAATCAGAGTGCTTACTGTATGTAGTAAATGGAAAATCTTTACAGCAAAAGGCCAACCACTACATGCATACGGTTTGTTCTACCATTTATTAGTAATTATTTACACAGTTTGTTTACTACTTCCTATATACCTGAGCATTCAGTATTGTGCAATATAGCATACAGAAGGTGATGGACATTTTGGGGGGAAAGATATGCTGCATTTGATCATTTAAACATGTGACTTTTCATGAAACTTCTATAATCCAAGATTTCTGCCACCATATGACGTCATAATATGCAAATTAGATGGAAAAATGTAATACCTACATAAACTTTGGGTCATCCTTAATATTTCTCTAATTTACAGAAAGTCTCTATCTTTTTTCACTTTTAAGATATAGGCTTGTGAAATTAAGATGTCAAAATCGAACGTTTATGGAAAAAACCTCTGGCGCCTAAAGGGTTAAGTCTATGTTGCTGCTATGTGAAAAAAATCTAGCAAATCACGCCGGCGTGATTGCCGACCCCAGAGGGTTAACCTAATGAAAACTCAACAGAGCTCAAGGGGCGAAATACTCAGAAAAGTCAAAACGGTCCCATGGGCCGGACATAAGATCTATCTGAAGCTCTAGCGTCAGTCACCACTCTAAGTAAAACATTCTATAGAGGGACCAACTACTCTACCCTGAGGTGGCTAAAAGCCCGAAGGCTAACATAGTTATCGTTCTGGCCACCTAACGGGGAACTTCAGGGCCCTGATAATCCCATAAGTTATCTTACCTTATTATCTTGCCTGTTACATGACCCCATAGCTTTATACAGGGAATGAGGTCTGTAAAGAGAAAACATATTATTTTTTATCACAAAAAATACTCTTTATAAAGACCAGCAGCTCACCTGTGGCGTGCGAAGTGAAGACTCGCCAGATAGTTCTTACGAACCTGGGATCCGCCACTTTACATGCCTGAAAGGGACGTTTCCACTAACCAAGCCTAGGTGGGCCATCAGAACAGAGTTCTCATCATAGGCCCATCCCCAGGCCTGATGTAATGAACGCCTGGGGGTCAGAGGAGAGAGGGCAGATTTCGAGACCCTCCGGGGAGGTTATCCATTACCGACGCAGTGTGCGTTTGTGCTGGATAACCTCCCTCAAATCTCCTCTGTTGCGGGAGTCACGCCTCCTCTGCGACCTGCTCCTCGAGGGAGAGGGCGCACGTGAGGAGACCTTGGCTCGCTGGCCCTGCCTACGGTCATCAGACCGTGAAGGGCCAGGCTCTCCCGCCTGCCCGGGTGCGGACGCGGATCTCAGTGGTATACAGGTCTTAAATGCTGCTGAGCGCGCCTTCGCCTCCCTGAACTTCTCCACCACCGCCTCTATGGAGGAAGAGTTTGGAAGGCGAAACCGGTGAATCGAGGAGAAAGGCCTTTTCTTTCTCCCCGATGCCGGCTAGATTTAGCCACAGATGCCTCTCCGTGGCCGCCATCGACCGGCCAATCGCGGCGGCGGTTTGCTTGGTAGCCCGGAGAGCCAGATCTGTGGTCCAGCGCAGCTCAGCCACCGCCTCAGGGGACATCCCTGCCCCCTGGTCGAGATCCCCCAGCAGGTCGGCCTGGTATGCCTGCAACACCTTCATAGTGTGCAGTGCAGCACCGGCCTGACCTACTGCCGTGTACGCTCTGCCATTCAAACAAGCCGTTGTTTTCAGCGGGTTGAATGGCAGGGTTGGAGCTCTCAGTGGCGCTGCCCGCCCAGATACGAGATAGTTCACGAACGTCTCGTCAATGGGCGGCATTGACACGTACCCATGCTCTCCGATCCCCTCAACATCAGCGAAACTGGCCCGCTGATGTTGGTGAATACGGGCAGAGTATGGGTTCTTCCATGCCTTCTCGATCTCCAAGTGAAGATCAGGAAGGAATGGAAGGCTCACCCGAGCTGGTGGCGTATGGCCGGGGAGAAACCGATCATCGAGCCTACCGCGAGCGGTCTCTCCTCTAGCATGCTGTCAAGGCAACTGCAGCCTATCAGCAGCGCGCTCCATCACATCCACCAGCTCTGTATACACGGGGCAGGGTGGCTGAGGAGGTTCAGGATCTACCTGATCATAAACCTCCTCAACCATCTCCTGCGCGTCCGGAAGAGCCGCAACTGCAGGAACATTCGGTGAGTAATCATCCCCATCGACCTGCAGTTCGCCCTCGTCAGCCGTTGGATTGTCTGAGAGGTTAACAGCCCTCTCGAGGCGATCGACGAGCTCCATCTGGGAACCCCATGACGTCAGTCGTCGCTCGGCCTCGGCACGAGCGGGACCTGCCCCATGAGGCCCAGACGCTAAACCCCCTTCACTCGAGAAGAGGGATAGACGAGAGCGGAGCGTTTTAAGAGAAAAAACGCTCGCAGTTTGCACAGAGGGCTCCCTCGAGAACCTCCCGTGCGTGCTCTTCACCCAGGCAAAAAACGCACAGCTCGTGTTTGTCAGCCGGTGTCAGAAACCTCGGACACGGGTCGGCATACTTACGAAAACAATCTGCCTTAGCTGTGCGTTTCATCTCTTACCTTTTTCTGACGTAAGTTGAATAGCGTTTCATACAAACAGTCCCTGAAGACGATGAGATGATTTGTCATGTTTGCAAAAGGCGCCCTTATATACTTCCAGGTCACACGTTAATCATTCACGTTAATGATTCACGGGCTGTCGCCGGTCAATGTGATTGACGTGATTTGATAGTGATTTCAGACACCTGTCAGGCCTGAGGCGTTCCCCGAAGCGCCATTCGACGCAGTGCGAGTTCCCTTCGAAAGGGAACAGGTAGGTTTTTAAAAGAGACTTGAAAGCAAACAGAGAAGAAACCCTGCCACCGCAAATGCACGCTCCCCTCTACGCTTGAGTCTAAAGTGAGGGACTACCAGCAGAGCCCGGTCGCAGGATCTTAGGCTTCTGGACGGAGTGTAGGGATGAAGAAGTTCGGAGAGATAGTCAGGAGCTAAGTTATATAGAGATAAATAGACAAAGAGTAGAATTTTAAAGTATATTCTCTGGTGAACTGGCAGTCAGTGTGGAGATCTGAGAATAGTAGAGATGTGATCATATTTACAACACTTTGGGCTAGCCATGATTTAACCTCCTCTAAGCATCGCAGAAGAGATATGTAATCGTTACAGGGTTGTTTCTTTTGATTGGTATATGAATTTGAGTGTCATCCGTATAAAAATGAAAAGACACACCATGTTTCCTTAGAATAGAGCCATGTGGAAGGTCTGAGGTGCCATGGAGGAGGTGAAATGACCCATCTTTACTAAAAACCTTTTGTCAGACAGGTATGACTGAAACCATTTCAGAACGGTAGCTTTTAGACCCACCCAAGACTCTAGTCTAGATAAAAGAGTAGGGTGGCCAATAGTATCAGAAGCAGCCGAAAGATCTAAAGAATCAGAACCACAGTATCTCCGGAATCAGTAGAGAGATAAATATCGTTTTACACTCTCAGGAGGGCGGACTCAGTTCTGTGAGCAGACCTAAAACCAGATTGAAAAACCTCATAGATACAATTACTTAACAAAAAATGTTGGAGTTGATCCAGCACAATTTTCTCCAATAGCTTAAAAATGAAAAGGTAAAACAGAAATAGGCAGAACATTTTCTAAAACAGAAGGATCTAGTGAAGGCTTCTTGAGCAAAGGAGTAACCGTAGCCACTTTAAGATGATGATAAGATAGTTATTGCTTAACTATATATATATACACATAGCCCTGGAATTGATATTGCACTATGTTAAACTTTTGGTCTCTTGCCTGAGTTTTTTCATGGCACATACAAGAGAAATAGTGTTGACATTGAGGGCAGTGTTAATTTATTCATTGTGTCCCCTAGGTTATAACTGTGGCCTGAGATCCCTTCCCCACTCTACAGATAAAGCGTTGTGAATTCCGGCTCGCGTACCCCGAAGTGATAAAATAAAACAAAATTCTCTATCAAAATTTATAGGCAAGAAAAGTAGTTTGTTTAGGCTGGGTTGTATGAATTATAAACCTGCGCACATATTTTAAAAAGCACATAACTATAGAATCAATTCTGAATGAGCATGTGAACGCCGTCAGCGTTAATCACAGGTTCGCGTTTAAAGTCTGATCATTTCGACGGAGGTGAATCAATCAAAGTTAACTTTAGCTGGAAATAACATTATTCAAGAACCGCTATAATGCCAAAACAATCTGTTACCTTAAATTATATGTTTATCTCTGTAAAGCTGCTTTGAAACAATCCATTGTTAAAAGCGCTATATAAATGAAGATGACTTGACTTGACTTGACAGTGAAACAAATATTTTTTAAATGTATTTCCTCAGCATATTAATTAATTATTAGGTCATGTTGTTGATTGTTATGGCCATTATTTGAACAGTGAAAATAATAATAAAAGAGTTTTTGAACTTTAAATGTCACTAATGCTGATTATTCATTGATTCGTTTGAATTGAAATATGTAAAATACTTTCACTGCAAAAATGATGTATGCAATTAATTTAGATGACTTAATCACAGAGTAATTTTTAATCAATTGACAGCCCTAATATATATATATATATATATATATATATATATATATATATATATATATATATATATATATATATATATATATTAGTGTTGTCACGGTACCAAAATATCAGTATTCGGTACCAATACCAGTGAAAATCCACGGTTCTCGGTACCAATTTCGGTACCAAAGCTTAATTTAGATTAAATTTACACATATTAAAGTGTATATCACGGTTACAAAGATGGAAACTGTAGTATTAAAAACAATTTACAATAAGATTCTATTTGTTAGATAACGTTAGATAAAATTACCTAACAATAAACAACAGTTATATACTGTAGCAATTATTCTCCATGGGGTTAACTTAAAAATGTACTAATATATTTTTAAAATCAAAAGTTTTATCTGTTAACATTATTTAATGCACAATGAATGAAGTGAACAAACATGAACAATCAAGTGTTTGTATTAAATAACATTCACAAACATTAATTAATGTTGTAAAAATATATTGTTCACTCAATGTGTTGATGTTGCATTAAGTAATATTAATGAATGGTGTCTTATTGTAGTGTTACCAAACTATACAGGAGATAAAACATGTTTTATTTGACTTAACTGTACTTTTATTTAATCCAAAAATGTCACTCTTGCCTGTCTTCAAAGCTTGAGAACCCTGTAGCTGATTTCTAATGCAAGGGCTAGAAATCAATTAATTCTGATACTTCCTCGTCATCATGGAGAGCGCATCGCACCGCTTTCTCCTTTCCACAAGCGCTTGCTTTCCCGTGTCTCCGCTATGCAACCATGAACAGCGTCGAGCCTGGAAAGACGAGCTCGCACGTCTCTTCTATTATGAGCGCGCTTGCCGCGCGCCTACATTTGAAATTTGCACGCGCAAAAAAACGCGCTATATAAACGTGTGAACGGCCCTTTATGGCAACGTGACATTAGCCTAATTCAAAATATTTCCATATGTGGCTCTTTCCTCCTTTCTTGTCAACAAGTGGATTCAGAGCCACCGCATTAGCAGCGCCGGTCGCCGTGTCTCAGAGTGTTTTTATGAAGAGTACGCACCTCTTCATCTTTCCGACAGCGCATCAAGAACCGGATTAACCCGGTACTCGGTACCTAGAAAAGCTGGGACCGTAACCGTTTAATGTTTTTAGTACCGACTTGGTACCGAAGTACCGAGTTTTTTGACAACACTAATATATATATATATATATATATATATATATATATATATTGCAGCTGTGCCGGATGTGTTACGATTCTGCTTAAATCACCACTGGATTGTCCTTTTGCCTTATTTTCGGCATTTTTGTCAGTTAGGGTATAGTAACCTATATGCTACCTAGGCATAGGCCTACATTTGTCACAGTCTGTGGAATGTCCAGAAAAACATTTTCACTACAAGGCCTTGGCTATAAATAAAAAGCTTGACTTGACTTGATAAAGGCTAGTTGGAGCAATTCGTATTCCTATAGGCTATAACTGAAATAAATCGTTTGAATGATTAAAACGCATACTAAAACAACGTGAACAAAGTTAACAAACACAGAATTAATGACCACGAATTCATAGATTTAATTATAAAAAACGAACAACAAAGTCATGAACAAAGTCAACAATTAACACAGAACACAGTCAACAACAAACACAGAATTAATGGATAAAAAACCGCACAGGCTATTAACACAACGTAAAAATAAAATGCACTTAAACAAATCACTAGGTGGGTGGGTGCTGTGGCAGCGGTTGCTGTTGCTGCTCCTGCTGCTGACGCGCCAGTCTCTCCTGGCGCCCTCCTCTCCTGTCAGCCGAAAGGGCAAACCTTATAGCATGCCTCCATATTTCAGCTTCTGTGCACCTGGAAAACAGCAATGCTGATTAGCAGTGTTGTGCAAGTTACTTCCAAACTGTAATACATTATATATTACTTGTTACTGTTATTTAAAAGTAGGCCTAATTCATTACCTTACAATATTACTGTCTCAGAATTGTAATGCGTTACATTACCCCTGTATTACTTTTGATTTACTTTCACCAAAATAACTATACAGAAGTAGAACTCTACATTCTAAAATGACTAGGGCTGTAACGATATGCGATGTTATCCATACCGTCCAGATCCAATGCTACCACATCTTTAAATTACTATAAGTATTATTTGAAGTTAACTTAACATTATAAAATACGTAGACCTACACCACAAAACTAGTTGAGGATAAATTATTTAAAAGTTGGGAATTCCAGCGTTATGAACATGACATTTGCAGTAAAAACTTGAAATATAAATTCTCAGAAAATGCATTAATACATTAATACCAAAATATTGAAACGTCTGTTTATCCATAGGCTTCTCCCTGAAAGGAGTCCAGACATTAGAAAAATATCAGTCTACACATGCGTTTTATATTTAATATTAGGGAAATAGACAGTCATGCGTGACAAAAAATCTTTAACTTTTAGGAGGCAACGATTTTTTGTTGTAATTCTGTGAATTACACTGCGCAAATCGGATGAAGAAGGGTTGGCTCTCTCACAGAACATAAAATATTAATTTTATTTTATTTTTCGTTCGCATTTATGAGGAAAAAACAATGTTAGCCTACAGACGTGACAGTTCTCCGTTACGGACGCGACCGCTCTGAAGCGGCACTAAAAGACTGCTTTTAAACTTTCACAGAGACCTTACACAGAAGACACAATGCCTATCTTTTTTTTTTTTTTTTTTCTTCTTTATTTTTTAAAACATTGGGAACAATACAATAGCCAGATTTACATTGGTCTAGATCACAGACTGGAACTGTGACCATGAGGTAAAGATCTCCATTCCCAACATTCCCATTTTTGTAGATATAATAAGAAACACATTAGAACACAAAACAAAACAAAACAAAGCAAAACAGGGGGTGCATTACTATAAAGCAAGTCTCTAATACATAGAAACAAAAGGCAACAAAACAATTATTTTGTTAATAAACGGTACATAAAATACAGTACAATAAAATCAACCCTTGATTGCCACTATCTTGCCAACATTCAGGACAACATTCCTGCTTGTTGTGTTAGATTAACATAGGACACCCATTTTGACCATAGGACTGCAAATCTATTCATTTGTAAACGGAGTGAGAATGTCAGTCTTTCCATCTGGTAGATTTCATTAACACATTCTATCCATTTTTCCAGAGTAGGGGGATCAGGGAGGAGCCAGTGTCTGGTGACAGTTTTCTTACAGGCTATAATTAAAATTCTGAACAGATACTTTGCATAATCAGGTAAAAAGTCTGTGTTGCCCAAAATAAAGTTGGTAAACTTGAAGGGTATTTTCATGTTGAAAATATTTTCGATATCTTTATGTATCTCTATCCAATATTGTTTTATTACTGGACAATCCCAGAATATATGCCAATGGTTGGCATCTTCACTTCCACACTGCCTCCAGCACTTAGTCTCCTCCCCGAGACCGTGAATTTTCTGTTTTGGAGTAATAAAAAACCTGATCAAACATTTCCAACCAAATTCCTTCCATGAATGTGAGTTTGTGCATTTCCACTGTGATGTGCAGCAACTAATCCACTCCTCATCAGTTATTTTCATGTTACTTTCCCTTTCCCATTTTGTTTTCACATATAATGTTGAATTTGTTTGTTTATTCATAAATCCCTTATACAGCCGTGAGACAATACCCTTTTTTACTTTTGCCTGGTATGCCATCAATATTTCATGAAGCTGGTTCCTGCACATCCAGGGACCTAATAACTTCTTGATTGAGATAATGACGTATCTGTAAATATCTATAGAAGTCCTGTTTCTCCAAATTATGACTTGTTTTAAGTGTTTGGAAGTCTTTCACTTTACCATTATCAGTTAATGAGAAATGTGTTGTTATACCCATAGACACCCAGTTCTGGAATCCAACATCTGTTTGATTGGGCTTGAAATCAGGGTCATAGGCACACCACCTTATTATCTTCAGATTACTGTGTAATTTATATTCATGTTTAACCTCCGTCCAGATTTTTAATTGTGATTTTATCCAAGGGTTTTCAATCTTGCATAGAGTCCTGTCTAAGTCTTTATTTCCCAGTATTGCCAGTAAAGGTGGTTCTGACATAAGAAGTACTTCAATGTCTTTCCACCTAGCACGGTAGCTTGTATTACATAGATTCATCAGGGGTTTAATTTGTGCAGAATAGAAATAATTTCTAAGATGTGGTACAGCCATACCCCCGTTTTCTTTGGAGAGCTGTAATGTTTTAAATCTGATCCTCGGCTTTTTTCCTGACCATATAAATCTAGAAATCATTTTGTCCCACTCTAAAAATTGCTTTTTTGTAATTTCTGCTGGAAGAGGTTGGAACAAAAATAGAAATCTTGGTAATAGGTTCATTCTTACAGATTCAATTCTTTGAATTAGACTCATGAAGGGAGTGATGGTCCATCTCTTTATAAGTTTTATTTTACTCAAAAGATCATCATAGTTACACTTAGCTATAATGGTTATATCTTTGGGGATTAAGATACCTAGGTATTTTAATATGGTCCGGTCCCATTTAAGATATAATTCATCGCTTATTGTTTTTGGAGGATTATAATTAAATGTCAATATCTGTGTCATGTTTTACATTTAATTTATAACCAGCATAATCCCCAAAGCTACTTAGAGTCTGAAATAATTTGGGCAATGATGTGTTTGGTTCACTTATGTACAATAAAACATCATCGGCATATAGCGCCACCTTGTGTACATCACCGGAAATATTTATACCTTTTATACTGTTTGTTTGCCTTATTAATTGAGCTAACGGTTCTATATACAGGGCAAAGAGTAAAGGGGAGAGTCCGCACCCTTGTCTTGTCCCGCGTTCTACTTCAATAGTATTTGATAAGTGACCATTTATTTTTATCTGCGCAGTTGGTTTTGTGTATAGTGCTCCGATCACTTTAACAAAATCTGAATGAAATCCAAATCTCTCCAGTACTCTATACAGAAAAGCCCAGTTTACGGAGTCGAAAGCTTTTTCAGCGTCAAGGCTGATCACTGCAGCTTGTGTTCGATGTTTTTTAATATGGTTTAATATGTGTAATGTACGCCTTATATTATCATGAGTTTGTCTTTGTGGGATAAAACCTGTCTGATCAGTAGAAATGAGTTGTGGAAGTATCTCTTCAATTCTCTTCGAAAGAATTGATGCGAAAAGCTTGTAGTCAATATTAAGAACAGAAATAGGTCTGTAAGAACTACAATTAAGCCGGTCCTTTCCCTCTTTGTGGATTACAGATATACTGCCCTACAAAGGCAAAACGCCGTAACATCATGTTTCGTCAAAAATGAGTTAGTGTCATTTTTGTGGTATTTGAGACCTCCTTTATCATGTGAATAAATATCGTGAGTCAATTTGATTGTTTTAACGAGAAAATAAAGGGATATGACAACCGTAACATCCAAAACCATGTGAGAAACCACAGCAGAACGCCGTAACAGCTGTTACGGCTCTTTGCCTTTGTTCCAGCACGCTGAAGTTGAGTTAAGGTGTTCTGGCTTTGTTTAGCCTGGCATCAAGAGAGATGTTACGGTGCCGCTGTGATGTTACTGTACTCTGGCTTTGTCATACTGTCAAATTTTGCCGCTCTCAAACCACGTAACATACACACGACACATCTTTGTTAAGAACATACCAAACATTTTATTATAAACATGATACATTTTCGATTGCATTCTGCTTAATTCAGTTTGCTAAAACAACATACCACCAACTTTGCTGGCCAGACAAACTGCTAAGTATGCAATCAGAAACAAAGCAAGGTGAACAAGCCATACTTAGATGCAAGCTAATAGGTTGTCATAAATGTTGTTTTTCGTTCAGGGCGATTGGTTCAGATCTGTCAATGTCAGTGACAGCCCGGAGCTAGCTAAATTTAATCTGTGTCACGTAAATTAGCGCTAACGTTCAGAGACGCCAAAAACGAATTATTAAATACACAGGCATCCTACCTTTCCATGCAATCCGATATAATCCATGGAAAATCCATAATCCATATAGCAATGCACGTCATTTGCTGTATCCACAACAATTCATACGTGTTTGAGCCATATTCCTTGCAGGTGTTCCATATCAGACCTTACTCAAATCCATATAGCACTAAGCTAGTTATCACTAAAGTCCGTACAAAGTAGGCTAACCTAAATGGTAAAAGTAATTCCAGCTTTTTTTCGGTTGACTCTTGTCTATATTATCTCAGAATTAAAAAGCAGTAATCCAAGTCGAGTTCGTTGACTGTGCATCTTGAGCAGTTTGGTGGCCCATAACCCTTTAACTGTCACCACTCCCCTCCCCTCCTCCCCTCCCCTCCCTTTTTTCGCATAGACATGAAAATCACTATCCAAACTTAAATGGTTGTAATATAATAATGCTTTGTAATAGACCTATGGACAAATTGTGTTCCAAATTTTAGGTTGATATCTAAAAAAAATTAGCTTTCAGTAAGATTTTATTTGGGCGCAGTAACAAACTTTGTCACTAGATGGACAGCCAAGCTTCCTTACTGACCATATAAGGATGCCTCCATTTTCATATATGCTTTGAGTGATCTGAACCAAGTATTTTCATCATTTGCATACAATTTATGAAGTAGAAATCCTATTCAGAAGTAGTATGAGTTGTTTGGCAGTATTTGGTTTGAATTCAACCTCTAATAAACGCATAAAACAAGCATATATGTGCTTTACAGCTGGCAGCTGCATCACAAATCGAGAATCCATAATATTTTTGTTTATATATATAAAAAAGATTTCTGACTTTTTTTTTAAAATAAAATTTAATTGTGTTATTTTTTGAACTCTTGGTATGAAAACAAATAAGCTTTCTACCAATTTCATGATTTTTCATGTTTATTGCTTTTTCAAAATAAAGGCCAAAGACGTCTAATGAATATGAAATATTCTTGTTGCAAATTGATAAATTATGTTTAATTAATTATTACTCTATATCTTGCATTTAAATAAATATACCTTTGTATTCAATTATAATTAAATTATCTTTATTGTGGAAATATTTATTGTATTTAGGCTATTCATACATACTGTACTGCAAAGTAACTTATCTGTCATACTGTTTAACTGTGTTAGTGTTGCCGGACTATCATGATCATTATAGCACTAAATAGGAACAACCAAAGGTCTTCTATATAATTTAAAACACATACCATGATGACTAGACCTTGGTTAGGTGTTCTTATAATGGATGTAAGTATGGGGAACAGCAAGCAAATATTGATTGTATGTCAGTTACTGCCTTTTGCCTTTGCACGACTCCTTATTTTTGGCACATGATACAAAGGCAGAGTACAGTAACTGCCAAACAAGGGTCAAAGGTCAATTTTGAGCTCAAGATTTTTTGCATACAAACAGTTCTTCATTATAGCAACTACTTGTCAAATTTTGGGAGTCCTACCTATAATAGTTTTGTCTGGACAAAACAGAAACTTTAAAGTCATTTTTCTCAGTTTCACACTCTAGGGAGTTAAGGTCTTTTGCCTTTGCAGGGCAGTATAGTAGCCTGTTTCCATGATGGTGGTATCTTACTCTCTTTTAGAGCCAGATTAAATATTTGAAGGAGGAATGGTGATAGTGTAACAAGTGTTATTTTTTTGAAACACGCAGGACTACCCTTGTGATACACAAGTAACAGACATACACAAATCGTATAAAAAATACAAAATTTATTTAGACAGCAGTTCAAAACTATTCGCAGTAATATACACGATCAAAAAGATAAAAACACAATAAATGTTATGTAGCTGGCTGCTTCAGTTCAATGGCTAGAAGTAATACCACAATCTGGCGCCCCTTGTAACCAGTGAATAAACCAAGAGAGGCTATCACACGAATTACCCTAATACGTTGAAGAAAATCATACCTAATACAGCACACATTCACACGTGAGAAGTACACAGCAAGAGCAGATGATAAGTGTAACAATGTACAGGTGTCAGCACTTCAAAATAAACCCCACACAATAAGAGATATCATTTCTAAAACTATATTAGTTTAATTAATAGTAGCCTCCAAACTAATTCCTTTTGGATGACGCCAGACAGAAAATGAAACCTAGGCGAGCAGCCACAATAACCACCTCACTAAGCCAATAGAAATTTAAATAAGCAAAACAACAGTTGTGTGCATTTGGCAGAGTTTCTTAAAACACCATCAACATCAAGTCACTCACGACCCCGCCCACTCGGCGCTCTTAGTATGGCAGGCGCTAACGGCAAAACAACAGTAATCTGCAGTGGCACACACAAGTCCCAGCTTCGGGCGATTAGCAGTACACTCCGAATGGCCAGCAGAGAAATCCGGAACATGTGAATCCTAGATGCGAGACAGAGGAAGGGAAATGAGTTCTACACAAACGCACGTCAGTGCCCACTTGTTCATTCATGATAAGAATTCACACTTCCCTTAATCAAGAGGAGTAGAGTGCATTGGTTTATATCGTAGACCCCTCGCTGCCATGGATCAATCGATAGTCGTCACGGCGTGAAGTCGTGCGTGAATGCTTCGCTGGGCTTAGCGCCGGTTCGTTGGAGACAGTCGAACTGGTCACCGTCTTTTTTTTCTCCCCTTCACTGGACCGCATGTTGTAGCTTTATTGGGTGGATCCGCCAATCACGCTGCAACGCCGGCTTATCAGCGATATTGGACGCACCTGTAAATAGAGCCTTACCGATACACGTGCACACCTGATAAACATTAACCCACCCTCACAGGTTGTCAACAGTCAGTGTTCCCCTCCCGTTACATTTTCCCCCAGTCTTTAATGATGGTCGTCCCGAACATAGTCCTGAAAAGTCAGGTGGCGAATGCCATGGAATGCCTAGACAGTTAGGGCCTGTAGCGTGCAGGTGTCGCGCCACGGGTGGTACGCAGAGGATATCGACGAGAGTCCTGGTTGTCGAGAACCGCATCAGGCTCTAGGGCTGGGTCGTGACTCATTACTGCAAGGGGTAACATCACTGGGTCAAGTTCAGCAAGAGGCAATATTTCTGAGTCAGGCCCAGGGGCTTCATGGGCTAAAGTGGCTGGTGCAGGGGAAAGAGAGGTACCAGCTGCTAGGTCCACTGGCTCGCAACAAAGACTTGGAGGGGCTGCCGGGAGTTGGGGGGCAAGATGGGGCAGAGCTTGTGGATTGAAGGGCCAGTGGTGTTGTCCGAGGATACGCTGGTTGGGGCCCTGGCCCTCTCTCGAACAACCCTCTTCGTTACGGCTGGTCGTTTGTTGACACCCAGGGTAGAGCCGCAAATTGTTGCGGTGAATGGTTCGAATGGGCCCCTCCTCCGTCTCGGGCCGGATGCTGAAGACTGGTTGACCTTGGCGTGGCTGTGCAACCACTACAAACGGCGTAGGAAGCCATTGTGGAGCTAGTTTTCCTTTGGCCCTACGGCGAAAGTCCCTTAACAGCACCCTCTCCCCCGGTAACAGTGGCAAGGCTCTGGCATGCCTGTCATAGCTAGATCGATTCCACTGCTGGCGACATTCGACATTGTTGCGTACGGTGGCATAAGCTTGGAGGAGGGTTTGATGATGGTTCCTCACCCAACCTTCCACATCATCCCGGTGTTGTGGCGGTGCGACCTCATGCAGCACATCCACCGGCAGTCTAGCATGACGGCCAAAAAGCACATAATATGGGGTCTTCCCAGTGCTTGAGTGAGTTGTATTATTATAGGCTTGCAAAAGAGCCGGCAACTGGCTGGGCCATCGAGCATGCAAATCTGCATCCATGGTGCTCAGGAGGGATAGGAGGGTACGGTCAAACCGTTCACAGGCTCCATTTCCCTGCGGGTGGTAAGGTGTCGTGCGACTTTTCTTGCAACCATATACTGCACAGAGCTGGTGCATCAGGTCTGACTCAAAAGCCCCCCCCTGGTCACTGAGGATGCGTTCTGGGCAGCCAAAGGGGAGGATGAGTGCCGTCCATAGGGCCTTGGCGGTAGTAGGAGCGGACTGGTCTCTGGTAGGCACTGCCAACGCATAACGGGAGAACAAGTCTGTAATCACAAGTATATACTGGAAAGTATCAGATGGCCTCCCGAGGGACAGAAAGTCTATTGCCACAATTTCAAAGGGGTAACTGGTAGAAATGGGGCACAGGGGTGCTTTTTGTGGTCCTCCCCGTTTGCCTACCACACAGTTAAGACATTCGGCTGCCCACATTCTGGCATTTGTGCTCATCCCCACCCAGTAGAATCTCCTCCGCAGTAGCGAGACCATTTTGTCGCCACCTGCATGACCTGCTGCTTTGTGGTATTCTTCCCACACTCGCCTGGCTTGGGTTACTGCCACAATGATTTGCCGCACCGGGGCTCCAGTGTCCGGCTCAGCGACAAGTCTAACAAGGGCCCCCTCATGGAGTTCCAGCCGGTCCCACTCCCTCAGTAAGCAACGGAGCTGTGGAGACAAAGTAGAAAGGTTTTTTATTATTGGCGGCTCACCTTGTGTTTTCCAGGTGTGCAGCTGCTGCAGGTCAGGGTCCATCATCTGCTGGCGCTCCCATCGTCCTACACTCCTGGGTGACTCCAGAGATGCTCCGTACTGTACGTACCGGAACATCAGCTGTCTCTCCTGGTATTCGAGAAAGCACATCCGCATTCCTATTAGCGGTTCCTGGTCGGTAGCGGATTTCGTAGGAGTAATTGGCTAGTTGGGCCACCCATCTCTGCTCCGTCGCCCCCAATTTAGCGGTCTCCAGGTGAACTAAAGGGTTGTTATCAGTGAACACCGTGACCTGGGCCCCCCACAAGTAATCCTTAAATTTCTCAGTGATAGCCCACTTCAAGGCCAACAGCTCTAACTTGAAGGAGCTATAGTTTTGATCACTGCGCTCTGGGGGATGGAGGCTACGGCTGGCGTAGGCTATAACCCTCTCCCTGCCATCTTGGACTTGGGCAAGGTCTGCTCCAAGGCCATTCAGACTTGCGTCGGTATATAGCCTGAACGGGAGTTGAAAATCGGCGTAGGCCAGTATCGGGGCACTGAGGAGGGCCTGTTTGAGCGACTCAAAAGCGACCTGGCACTCGGGGCTCCATTGGATGGCTGAAGAGGGACGATGGGCACTTCCCTGCAGGAGCTGGTTGAGGGGGGCGGCTACCTTTGAGAAGGCAGGGATAAATCTCCGGTAGTATCCTGCGAAACCCAAGAATGAACGCACATGTTTCACTGTTGCTGGTATAGCCCAATCGCGAACGACCACAGTCTTCTCTGGGTCTGTTACTACCCCCTGGCCACTGACCACATGTCCCAAATAGGTCACCTTTTTCTGGAATAGATGGCATTTGCGAGGCTGCAGCTTTAGACCATGCTCCTGGAGACAGCTAAAAACCTGCTCAAGATGTTGTAAGTGGGTGTCGAAGTTGGACGAGTACACAATGACGTCATCCAGGTAAATGAGGAGAGAATTGAAGACCTGGGCACCCAGGCAGCGTTGCATTAGCCTCTGAAACGTGGCTGGAGCATTGCAGAGGCCAAAGGGCATGCGCTCAAACTGATATAGACCAAATGGGGTGGTAAAAGCAGTTTTTTCTTGGTCTGCAGGTGCCACTTCCACCTGCCAGTACCCACTTGCCAGATCCAGAGTTGAATACCACTGGGCCCTGGTTAGGCTTGTGAGGGATTCTTCTATACGTGGCAATGGGAAGGAGTCTTTATGGGTCACTGCGTTAAGCCTGCGATAATCCACGCAGAACCTCCATGACCCATCCTTTTTCCTTGCCAGAACAACCGGGGCGGCCCATGGACTTGAACTCTCTCTTACAACGCCACTCTCCAACATACCTTGCAGTAGTGCCCTCAAGTCGGGGTAAAGGTTGGGAGGAACTGGTCGGTACCTTTCTCGTATCGGTGGAGCTGTGCCTGTGGGGATCTGGTGTGTGACCACCGCCGTCTTCCCAAAGTCGTCCTCATGAGCCGCAAACACGTGAGACCACTTCTGTAGAAGAGCTGCCAATTGGGCTTGCTGGCCACTGTTCAGGTTCTCTCCACGCAATGCAAGGGCTGGATGATCTTCAGTCTGCGTCTGTTCTGCGTGCATAACATCAACCTCAACCACTTGAGGTTCGATGTTTCGTAGCACGAGTCTGGAACGTCCTTTTATGTACCTTGGATCTATCTGGGTCACAGAAGGCAGGGGGCACCGTTGTGGCAACTCCAGGGGGAATGGATTAGGATTGCAGACACGGAGGGGAACCTTCCCACCTTGCACCCAGCTCAGAGATCTCGCAACACACCACTCTCGCCCATGGTGATCCAAATCTTCAACTAAGACAGGGCAATTAGGCTGGTTAGTGGCCTGTGGGACATAGGCCCAAACTATCATCTCACTTCCAGGGGGTAACACCACAGGTGGCTGTCGCTGGAGTTTAGCCACACCTTGGAGCTCTGCCTCAGGCGCAGATGCGTTTACTCTTTGGCAGGCGGCAAAGGCTGCATCCCAGGCTTTCTCTGCAGAAGGGGAGAACATAGATTTAAAAGCTGCAATGCCAGGGTGTCTACCCTGGAAAATGCCCGCCCAACAGTCTGCCACAACATTCATACCTAGAAGTCCGTATTCTGTGTTTATGCAATCATCTCGCACGATAACCACTCCCTTCTCGTGCACTTCCACACCCCCAATGTTAAAATTCAATACTGCGTATCCCACATAAGGAATTTGAAGGCCATTAGCAACTCTCAAAGCTAACAAGGATATTTGACTGGGATCTTGCATACAGTCCTCACCAAAATGGCGCTGGAACAAGGCTTGGCTAAAGAGTGTAACTTGAGAGCCAGTGTCTATTATGCATGGGATCCGTCGACCCTGGACCAACACTTCAACCTCTGGGCACTTGCCTACCATCGAGGGCCTTTGTAGGGACGTGGTTGGAGGCCCCTCCCGGTTCACTGGCCCTGCTGTGACCGGGGGTATCGAAAACCCGACTGAGCTGGACGTCTCCTCGGGCAAAAGCGCTGTATATGTCCGCTTTCTCCGCAATCACGGCAAATGGCTCGACCTTGAGCATCCCACTGGTAGTGCTGTTGGTCGGGGGGAGCTGACCCCAAACGTTGGCGACGGAGGTCAGGATCAGAGTGAGGACGCCAAGGTGGCTGGAACGGCACCTCAGTTGCTGGTGATCGCGTTGCTGAGGCTGGGCCCAGATGCCCTCGCAGTTCCTCTGCCAGGGATTTCCCCAAGTGTGTTAGCTGCTCTTTTAATTCCTGTTGTAATTCAATTCGCAATGAATCCTTTATTCGTTGCCAGTCAGAAGCAGTCATCCCTTGGTCATTCGCTCCAGTCGGTGTTACTGCTGACCTAGATGGAGGAGTCGAAAAGGTTGGGCAAACCTGAACCTCTTCCTCTGGGGCCAGCTCTTGTTCCAACGCCTTCGCTTCCCTACAGGCATCAGTAAAAGTGGATGTCGAGGCCCGGCGGAGCTGTCTTGACAATTCCTGTTTTATTGGTCCGGGTGTCAATCCCATAACATATTGAGTTCGCAGCAATTCGTCATCTGTTCCAGCGGTCAAAGGTTCTCTGGCTCGCCACTTATGATGCAGTTCACGTAGGCGAAGGGTGAATGGTCCTACTCCCTCCCCTGATTGCTGTTTACAATTAAAGAACTGGATACGTAGTTGAGCAACGGGCTGCTGACCCCCATACAATGAAGCTAAGGCCTCTAGAATTTTTTCATCAGTGTTTCGTTCCCCTACACCCAATAGCAGGACCTCTCTTTTAGCATTCCCCTCTAATGCACTCAGCACAAAATCAACCCGCTGCACCTCACTCAGCCCCTGAGCCCGGATAAAAGCCTCAATTTGGTTTCTCCATTCATGGTACTTAGAGGGCTCCCCTCCACCGAATTTTGGGACCCATGGCCCTCCCATAAACCATGGCATTAACGCATTTACTTGGGGCTGCTCGCCGTGACTCATATTACTTGTGTATGTCAAGGACCCTGCCGACTTACGCCAAAAAATGTAACAAGTGTTATTTTTTTGAAACACGCAGGACTACCCTTGTGATACACAAGTAACAGACATACACAAATCGTATAAAAAATACAAAATTTATTTATACAGCAGTTCAAAACTATTCGCAGTAATATACACGATCAAAAAGATAAAAACACAATAAATGTTATGTAGCTGGCTGCTTCAGTTCAATGGCTAGAAGTAATACCACAATCTGGCGCCCCTTGTAACCAGTGAATAAACCAAGAGAGGCTATCACACGAATTACCCTAATACGTTGAAGAAAATCATACCTAATACAGCACACATTCACACGTGAGAAGTACACAGCAAGAGCAGATGATAAGTGTAACAATGTACAGGTGTCAGCACTTCAAAATAAACCCCACACAATAAGAGATATCATTTCTAAAACTATATTAGTTTAATTAATAGTAGCCTCCAAACTAATTCCTTTTGGATGACGCCAAACAGAAAATGAAACCTAGGCGAGCAGCCACAATAACCACCTCACTAAGCCAATAGAAATTTAAATAAGCAAAACAACAGTTGTGTGCATTTGGCAGAGTTTCTTAAAACACCGTCAACATCAAGTCACTCACGACCCCGCCCACTCGGCGCTCTTAGTATGGCAGGCGCTAACGGCAAAACAACAGTAATCTGCAGTGGCACACACAAGTCCCAGCTTCGGGCGATTAGCAGTACACTCCGAATGGCCAGCAGAGAAATCCGGAACATGTGAATCCTAGATGCGAGACAGAGGAACGGAAATGAGTTCTACACAAACGCACGTCAGTGCCCACTTGTTCATTCGTGATAAGAATTCACACTTCCCTTAATCAAGAGGAGTAGAGTGCGTTGGTTTATATCGTAGACCCCTCGCTGCCATGGATCAATCGATAGTCGTCACGGCGTGAAGTCGTGCGTGAATGCTTCGCTGGGCTTAGCGCCGGTTCGTTGGAGACAGTCGAACTGGTCACCGTCTTTTTTTTCTCCCCTTCACTGGACCGCATGTTGTAGCTTTATTGGGTGGATCCGCCAATCACGCTGCAACGCCGGCTTATCAGCGATATTGGACGCACCTGTAAATAGAGCCTTACCGATACACGTGCACACCTGATAAACATTAACCCACCCTCACAGGTTGTCAACAGTCAGTGTTCCCCTCCCGTTACAATAGCTCCAATTTAAATTTTTTGTACCATTCGGAAGTAAATCCGTCTGGGCCAGGAGATTTGTTTACTTTAAGCCTTGATATGGCATAGGATAGTTCCCTTTCTGTAATATTAGCCACAAGCTTTTGATTTTGATCATCCGACAAAACAGGTAAATTAAGTTGGTCAAGAAAGCCCTTGATTTGTTGTCCATCTTTTAACTTTGGCTGTGTGTATAATTGTTTATAATAACTCTGAAAGGCCTGTTTAATTTCACTTTGTTTGTAAACGCATGTCTTAGAATGTGGGTCTCTTATTTTACATATTGTATTATCTGCTTGTTGCTTTTGTAATTTGCTCGCTAAGACTTTAGCAAACTTAGCACCAGATTCATAGTATTTTTGTTTGGTATAAATCATCTTCTTCCGTATTTCTTGTAAGTATAGTGCCTTAATATTATTTCTCAATATTTTCAGCTTAATATTAAACTCCGGTTTTAATTCTCTCTTATGTTTTCTCTCCAGCTCGTTCAACTCCGTATTTAACTCTGATAATCTAAATTGCCTAGCTCTCTTTTTCTGGACACAAAATGATATAATTTTACCCCTCATAACCGCTTTCAATGTGTCCCAGACGATTTCTGGGCTCACCTCACCATTAAGGTTTTCTTTTAGGAATGTTTTTATGTCAGATTTTATTATTTTGGTAAATTGTAGATCGTTCAGTATACTTGTATTCAACCTCCACTGTATGTTTTTGAAATCGTCATTTATTTCTATGTTTAGCAATAGGGGAGCATGGTCAGAAAGGTCAATGTTTCCAATCTCGCAGCTACATATCCTATGGCGATCCCTTTTAAAAATAAAAAAATAATCAATTCTAGAGTATACTGTATGTGCATGGGAAAAGTGGGTATAATCTCGGCTTGTTGGATATAAATCCCTCCAAATGTCCACAATACCTTATTCTGACATGAGGATCTTAATTTTCTTCTGCAAAGACGTTTGGGGAATCTGTCTTGAGGAGTCAAGCCTAGGATTAAGTCGTACATTCCAATCCCCTCCACAGATAAGTATACCAGTTGATTGTGCCATTAAATCAAATAGTTTTCTATAAAATGAAATGTCACTGTCTGGGGGAGCGTATACATTAAACAGTGTTATTTGGACTCCATCTATTCTACCAGTTATCAATGAGAATCTCCCTTCTTTGTCTGTAGTTTCAGAGATAAGTTCAAATGGGACTCTTTGTGATATTAGAGTGGCCACACCCCGCCTATGACCTGATTTATAGGACGAGTAATATATTTTAGAAAAACCCATCCTTTTTAATTCTTCATGTTCCAATGGATTAAGATGTGTTTCTTGTAACATAGCAATTTGTACTTTTTCCTTCTTCATTTTAGACAATATTTTATTTCTCTTAGTGGGGTTAAGAACTCCATTCACATTGAATGATGCAAATTTTAGAACATGTTTGTCAGCCATGGTTTCCTATGTTTTTAACTAAAAAAATCTCCATACAAAACGAATAAAAGTAATGCACACCCTTAACAAGAACAAATAAAACTTGAACATAACTAAGATATGGTGAAATCTTTAACAGAAATATCGAAATGTCATTTCTTTGCATAAGGTTTGCTTCCAGAACAGAGGTTCTAATGAACTGAACCTTTAAGGGGCTTGAGATGTTAGAGCACCTTTCAGGGGAAAACACGCTCATCACGTAGCGTGGGGCCCACTGTGTTGGCTGCATTATGATTTTAGCCAGTCTTCAAAATGCTTGTAGGCCTATGCCCCGACTTTTTAGTTTACAATTGAAGTTCGGAGTAAAACGAGGGCACAATTAAAACTAAAAGGACAACTTCTATTATCTTATTCGAACACGCATCCGTCTAAATGCGTTCTATGGGGAATCACTTATCTGTAGGGGGTAGACGTCTGAATTCCTGCAACTTTTCTTTAAACCGCTGCCGGGGCTCATCATCCTCCTGGGGGCACGCGCCGCTCGGTGTTACTGCGTCCTGGACTCCGGCCACTTGCCAAGGTGAAAGCAGTCGTAGTTCCCGCTGGTACGGGCTGACTGGGGGACGGATAACTTTGACTGGGAGCCCCCGTGATGCCATGTCTGACGTTGCCTCCGACGCGGTCTGGTACAGGCAGGTGTCATCTCCATAGAAGACGCGTAGTCTTGCAGGGTAGGGAGTTTGGAACTTAATTTTTCTCTCCTTCAATATCTTCTTTGCTTGATTGTACTCCGCACGTTTCTTGATAATAGCTGGTGGGTAATCGTGGTCCACGTAGAATCGGCCATTGTTGTATTGCACTTGTCCCTTTTGCCAAGCTCTACGGATAACTTCTTCTTTGACTTTGTAACTCGCAAACTTGACGATGATGGAGCGAGGCTTTGCCTGCGCGTCAGCGGGTTTAGGGCCAAGGGCTCTGTGGGCTCTTTCAATTTTGATCTGCGCGTCCTGTGGGAAATCCAGGCAATCTCGAAGCAGTTTATCTATGAAACCTTCGATGTTATTGTCTTCAGCCCCCTCGGGAATACCGTAAATCCTTATGTTTTCCTTAAGTTTAGCCTCCATATTGTCCTGGCGTTGTAAAAGTTGCGTAAGTAACGATGACGCCGCCTGCATGGCCGTTTCCATCTCCTCAATTCGACCCTCAGCTTCATCTAACCGATCACTTGTCTTGTGCAAGTCTTGTTGTATCTCCGAGAGCTGTTGCTTGTTGTCACGTCTAAAATCTCTCAGTTCGGCTAGTACCTTTTCCAAGCTAACCTCCTCCGTTTCTTGTCCCTCGGCCTCGTGGTCGTGGACCGGGGAGCAGTCTCGGTTGTCCTGCTGTAAATCCTCAGTAATAGGTGCTGTGCCGTCGCCTTTCTCCTCCTTGTGACAACCCTAGCCTCCATTTTTAATCAAATTTCACTTATAGTCAAATCGCAAAAGTTTTAGGGTTGTTTTTAGGAAAACCGTCGGGGAGCATTGAAGTTAC
Source organism: Tiaroga cobitis (assembly GCA_030578255.1). NCBI lineage: Eukaryota > Metazoa > Chordata > Actinopteri > Cypriniformes > Leuciscidae > Tiaroga > Tiaroga cobitis. The sequence continues at coordinate 2,338,930 of CM060608.1, forward strand.
GCAGCCATCTTAGTCACAACCCGGAAGCCAACCCAATGCCTATCTTTAAAGTGAATTTCGTTTTGTATTAATTGTATCTTAATTTTAATCAATGTTTCATCAACCAATTGCCTGGATTTAATAAATAAGAAGTAGGCTAAATATAGGCGCCGGCGCCGGCGCGTGAACTGGAGCACGTCTCATAAATGAACCAAAACTCAGTGTATAAGGCCTGGGACACACTGGTTGCGTGGCGTGCGCGTCTCAGCTGCGCGGCGTGTCCGTTTTTATTTCGGCTCCCATGTTAACAGGTTAGAGCTTGCACACTGCCTGTGTGACGCGCGTGCATGCTAGAAATAGAACCGACGCCCTATTTTTCACGCGACACGCAAGCGTGTTGGGAGCGTTTCCAGGCTAAATAGAATAGGAAAATATGTTTATATGTTATTTTGTACACGAATACATATTAATAAATTACATTTTGATGGTTGAAAGTCTAGGTTTTGACATAAATTCAGATATACATATAATTTAAAAATAAATGATAGAAACCTAAGAAATCCTAGTTGAGGAAATATGTTAGTTTTAATATCTTAGTTTTATATGTAGAAAATATGTTAGTTTTGTTCACAATATTGCATGTCATTTTCATGAATGTGTGCCTGCAATTCTCAGCGCTTTAACGGCATAGCAGCTAAAGCTAAGATAAGGTGACCAGATGTCCAAGACCAAAACCGGGGACATAATCCCAAAATTTTGGAAAAAAAGGGGACATTTTTAGTTTGACTGTCAATCTGATTGAAATACATACAAGTTTTATCTTCAAAAAACAGGGACATAGGTAGTTCCCTATCAGGGAACTCGAGCTGCGTGACAACGCATTGGGAACGTCCCTGCGTGAGTCGTCATGAAGCACGTATGAAATCAGTCCAATGGCGAGACGGAACTTCATAGGCGGGTGACGTCATCGACCAGGAAACTATATAAGCACCCCAAAACACAAGCGCGTCAGCTTCTGAGTCTTCAGCAAGCGCTCTATGTGTGATTATATCAGTCTGTCTCAAAGTGTTTTTGTCTGTCCTTAGAAATTGCTAGGCAGGAGTTTTTCACATATAAAAAAACTATAAAAGAGACGATATATATATATATATATTATGGCGAGTGAACAGCAGTTCAGAAAGTGTGTGCATCCCTGCCCACGTTACATCACGGGTGGGGACACTCACGATCTGTGTGTTGCTTGTTTGGGAGTGCAGCATGCCCAGTCAGCTCTCGAGGGAGCTGATTGCGAGCATTGCGAGCGTTTGTCAATGAAAACGCTCCGCTCCCGCCGAGCCCTCTTCGAGGAGAGTGGTTCGGTGCGCGCTCCCCGCGGTTAGGGTCCCGCTGCTGCCGAGGCACAGCGGAGGCTTCAATCGTGGGGATCGCAAATGGATTTATCAGCGGGGATTGAGACGGGCTCTGCCTTATCTCAGCCTTTACCTGATAGATCCAGTGCCTCAGATCCCGGGGTGGAAGCACGCGCTGCGGTTTCTTCCCCCCGGGCTGAGGCACCAACACTTCAACTATCCAGTTCTGAGGAATTGGATGTTGAAAGTGTTGATACAGCAGAGACTGGGGACTCGTCACTTCAGTCTCCTGCTAGTGAGGAGCTGATGGAGGTGCTCACTCGAGCTGTAGAAAGATTAAGCATTGAGTGGCCAGCGGAAAGACATGAATCTCGTTCAAAAAGCAAACTAGATGAGAGATTTCTGCCATCTCGGGCTGCACCTCCACGCCGGTGTCTTCCGTTCTTTCCTGATCTCCACACCGAGGTGTCGAGATCATGGAATAGACCGGTGTCAGCCAGAATATTTACGCAACAAACATCCCTTTATTCTAATATTTCTGGTGCTAAGAGTTTTGGTTATGGGGCGATGCCTCAGGCTGAGGAGATTTTAGCGAGCCATCTGTCCCCTAATACAGCATCATCTTTTAAGACACCGGCGTTGCCCACCAAGCCATTAAGAAATACTTCGGCATTGGTGGGCAAAGCTTACTCGGCGGCAGGTCAAGCAGCAGCGTGTTTACATACCATGTCCATCCTGCAAGCATATCAGGCAGACCTGTTGCAAGACATTAGTGAGGGGGGTGAAATCGGTGCAGATGTGATCCGTGAACTACGTCAGGCAGCTGATCTTTCTCTCCGTGCCACCAAAGAGACGGCCAGGTCAGTCGGCCGCTCTATGTCAGCTATGGTGGCTACGGAGAGGCACCTGTGGTTAAACTTATCTGATATGAAAGACAAAGATAAATCTTTTTTACTGGACACCCCGCTATCGACTGTTGGCCTTTTCGGTGACTCGGTGAACTCGGTCATCGAAAGGTTTCAGGAAGAAAAAAAGCAGGCGGCGGCGCTCCAGAAATTTCTCCCCCTCCGTGTTCATGTCTCCGGGGCTGCTGGGCGGGAGCAGCCCCGGCCGTCGAGTAGCTCCTCACATAGGGCGCAGCAAAAGAAGAGTGTCGCGTCTCGTGCTCCTCCCCAGCAAAACTGGGCCGAGTCGCGGCGCTCTCAGACGAGGTCTTCCAGGGGCAAAACCGATCTGAGGACGGTTATTGTCGCCAGGAAGGCTTCATCGAAGAAGTCCTGACACCAAGGGTGTCAGGGTGCTGAGGGTGGTCCCCACCGAGAGAGAAAGGTGTTCGCCGCTGTACACGGCGCCCGTTCTATCTCGGTGCCCTCAGGGGCCCGTTCTGCCAACCCCGCCTGCGTGCCGGGGTGTAGACGGTCCCAGCGAGCGCTTTCCCGAGGGACGCTCGCCCGCTCTGAGGAGCGGTTTAGAGCGGTCAGACCAGTTGTTCCCTGCCGGTGCGCCGTTACAGGGCGCTGTGTCTGCCACTCAAAATATTCCAGAGGCCAGTCTCGAGAGACTGGTACCCTTAGTAGAATTTTTGGCAGAGTGGAAAAGCCTTCCAAATGTATCTCATTGGGTCCTGCAGACTATCGAGAAGGGGTACGCGATTCAGTTCAGATCACGCCCGCCTCGCTTCAGAGGGGTTCTGCCCACAGTGGTGGGCCCCGAGCAGGCTCTGGTTATGGAACAGGAGGTGAAGACTCTCCTGCTGAAGGAGGCTATAGAACGAGTTCTTCCTCCCAGCAGAGAGCTGGGCTATTACAGCCGATATTTCATTGTTCCAAAGAAGGATGGGGGGTTGCGTCCAATTTTAGATCTGCGCCTATTAAATCGCTCAGTAGGGAAGCTCAAGTTCAAAATGCTTACTCTCAAGCAGATCGTGTCACAGATCAGGTCCGAGGACTGGTTTGTCACGATAGATCTAAAAGACGCATACTTCCACATTTCCATCCTTCCACAACACAGGAAGTTCCTGAGGTTCGCTTTCGGGGGCGAAGCGTACCAGTATCGGGTTCTTCCGTTCGGCCTAGCACTCTCTCCCCGAACTTTCACGAAATGTATGGATGCAGCTCTGGCTCCGCTGCGACTCCAGGGCATCCGCATTTTAAACTATATCGACGATTGGTTGATTCTGGCTCAATCGGAGCATCAGGCGATTCGGCATCGAGATGTCGTTCTCGCCCATATCAAAAAGTTGGGGTTGAGGCTCAACGCCAAAAAGAGTGTGCTTTCTCCAGTACAGAGGACCACTTTTCTGGGCGTGGTTTGGGATTCGACGACGATGCAGGCACGTCTGTCTCCTGCTCGTATAGCTTCGATTCTCTCAGCCGTCAAACAGGCAAAGCTAGGCAAGTCACTCACTGTGAAAGAATATCAGAGGATTCTGGGTCTGTTGGCAGCAGCGTCCAACGTTATACCTTGCGGCCTGCTGTACATGAGACCACTGCAGTGGTGGCTCAGGACCAAGGGGTTCTCCCCGAGGGGAAACCCGCTCCGCAAGATCAGGGTCACGCGACGGTGTCTCCGTGCTCTGGCTATGTGGAAAGAACCTTGGTTCCTGTCCCTGGGTCCTGTGTTGGGGGCTCCGTGTCGTCGTGTAACACTAACGACGGACGCTTCTCTCACAGGCTGGGGGGCGATCATGAGTGGTCGCTCGGCCCAGGGTCTGTGGCAGGACCACCATCTTCATTGGCACATAAATTGTCTAGAAATGATGGCAGTGTTTCAGGCTCTGAAACACTTCCTCCCAGACCTGAGAGGTCGCCATGTTCTTGTCCGGTCAGACAACACATCGGTGGTCTCTTATATAAACCATCAGGGGGGTCTGCGTTCGCGCCCGTTATACAAGCTGGCTCGCCAGATCCTTCTATGGTCCCAGGGGAAGCTTCTTTCATTGAGGGCAATTTATATCCCGGGATATTTGAATCAGGGGGCAGACATCCTGTCGAGGCAGGGGCTGAGGCCCGGGGAGTGGAGACTCCACCCCGAGGTGGTGGAGCTCCTATGGAAACATTTCGGTCGTGCCGAGGTAGACCTATTTGCATCCAGGGAAACATCACACTGCCATCTGTGGTTTTCCCTAAGTCCTCCAGCCCCTCTGGGGTTGGACGCAATGGTACAGGAGTGGCCAAGGTCACGCCTGTACGCATTTCCCCCGATTGCTCTGCTCCCAGGAGTTCTGGAGAGGGTTCGCCGGGACGGGGTCAGTCTACTGTTGGTAGCCCCGTACTGGCCGGCCCGAGTTTGGTTTTCGGACCTAATTTCTCTCCTCGACGGCTCTCCTCTGGAGATTCCGGTGAGGAGGGACCTTCTCTCTCAGGCGAGCGGGTCGATACTTCACCCCCGCCCAGATCTATGGAGGTTGTGGGCTTGGCCTCTGAGGGGGCCCAGCTCATAGATTCTGGTCTCTCGACTGAGGTCGTGGAGACCATCCTCCACTCCAGAGCTCCGGCCACTAGGAAATTATATGCCTTGAGGTGGAAAATGTTCACCTCTTGGTGTGGAGAACACCAGTTGGACCCAGTCAACTGCCCCGTCAGTGCAGTGCTGGAATTCCTTCAGGAGCGTTTCTCCACAGGGTTATCCCACTCCACACTGAAGGTGTATGTGGCGGCCTTATCTGCTTACCACGTCCCTTTGAGTGGAGCTTCTCTCGGGAGACACCCACTTGTAACCCGTTTCCTTCGTGGCATTCTGAGGCTGAGGCCAGCAGTTCACACGAGGGTGCCGACCTGTGACCTGGCGGTTGTTCTAGAAGGTCTCTCTCTAGCACCGTTCGAGCCCATTGAAGAAGTCTCGGAGAAATTCCTCACTCTCAAAACTGTCTTTCTTCTGGCTGTATCTTCACTAAAAAGAATAGGAGATATTCAAGCTCTGTCGGTTTCTCCCTCGTGCTTGGAATTTGCACCAGGCATGGTGAAGGCTTTCCTCCTCCTTAGGCCGGGATACGTTCCCAAAGTACCAACCAATGTTATCAGGCCTATTGTACTGCAGGCTTTCTGTCCTCCTCCCTTTCTGACGTCGGACCAAGAGAAACTAAATCTGCTCTGCCCTGTTAGGGCCCTAGATGCTTATGTCCACAGAGCTGCCCTGTGGAGGAAGTGCGAACAGCTATTCGTTTGCTTTGGACCCCCTAAGAAGGGCTGTCCAGTATCTAAGCAGAGGTTGAGCAAGTGGGTGGTCGAGGCCATCTCACTTGCCTATGAGTCTGCCGGTCAGCCCTCTCCTTTGGCTGTCCGGGCTCATTCAACCAGGAGTATGGCTGCCTCTAAGGCTATCCTGTCAGGAGTTTCTATCCAGGATGTTTGTGATGCGGCAGGCTGGTCCTCACCGCACACATTCGTGAAGTTTTATCATCTTGACTTCAGCTCCACTCCAGGGGCGCAGGTGCTTTCGTCCGAATGTGCGCTCTGATTTCACACGACGGACACTTGCTCGTATGGCGACGTTGGTATTAGCGTTCCCAATGCGTTGTCACGCAGCTCGAGTTCCCTGATAGGGAACGTCTCTGGTTACGTATGTAACCCTAGTTCCCTGAAGGGAACGAGACGCTGCGTGTCTATGCCATACTCCCAGCATGCCCGTGAGCACTTGCTTCAGTCTTATCAGAAGCTGACACGCTTGTGTTTTGGGGTGCTTATATAGTTTCCTGGTCGATGACGTCACCCGCCTATGACGTTCCGTCTCGCCATTGGACTGATTTCATACGTGCTTCATGACGACTCACGCAGGGGCGTTCCCAATGCGTTGTCACGCAGCGTCTCGTTCCCTTCAGGGAACTAGGGTTACATACGTAACCAGAGACGTTTTTTCTGTATTTTCCCGGAGGCAACCAAAAACGGGGACTGTCCCCTGAAACCGGGGACATCTGGACATCCTAAGCTAAGACTACCTTTTAAAATTCAGCACATTAGCGCAAATATATGCCATGATATTAAAAAGTTGATTCGGTTATCCTATAATTGGGTCTATTCTGTGCTACACTCATAGGCTATTTGTATAGCGCAGTAGCGCTATAGCAGATGCGGCTTTAACATAACACAGACTCCTTTGTGGTGCGCAAATAACAGCCTGTAACTGCTATCTACAAAGCAAACAGCATTTCACTTGCACGTTTAAGTAATAGCCAGTAAATTAGAATAAACACATACAAATAGATGTACATAATAAACAAATAGAATAAACAAATAAAAACTTGTGTGGTAGCCTAGCTGGTCAGTTAAATCTGCGTTGACAGCTTGGTTTGATGATATTTTTTTTTTTTTGGCGCTTCTGGCTTAAGTCCGTAGTACGGATGTGGACCGTATCTGCAAGACGACAGTCAAGCGAGACCCAACGTTCACTTGGCGCTGTCGTAAAACGGACCTAAAACGGAGCTCAAACGGCTGTGCTGTAACGGACCTTATAGCATCACAAAACGTTGCTGTATAGTTTTTAAACACTGATAATATTGCTCAGCTTAATGACAATGCATTAATCTCATGCTCTAGACAGAAAAAACAATGCAGACAGGTGACCATGTTGTTTTGAAAATGTTTATTCCACGGAGTTCTTCACACAGTTTGAGAAAAGTTTTTCGGATGTGGTCCACATCAGGTAGTCTCTGTCAAAACAGTGTTGGTTCAAATCCGTTTTGCAGATATGGGCCATGGTATGTTTATGTTTGTTGTTTTCAAATGTGATTGTTTGAGGGTGATCTTTTGAAAAAGGTGATAATTTGTGGGTATACAAATTGATACATTGAAAATTATCTCATTTTGAAGTTCCATAAGGGGTTTGTTATACCACAAGTGAAAAGAGTTTTACAACTTCAGTGTTGAAAGTGTTGGTGTGAATTCAAAAGACAACACAAAGACTGTACATTTATTTTATTTTATTCTTTATTTAGACTGAAGACATAACCAATCATAAGAAAAATAAATCTAAAAGAATAAATTCTGTTTTAATTGTTTTTGCACTTGTTTACAGTATTTTCATTGAGAACTGTTAGGGAGTGGGGGAAGTCTCACTTACTTTATTAGATCTGGGGAGGGAGGAGCAACATATGCAACTTCTCTTCAGGAAGCCACCGTGTGACATTATCATACCTGAAGCCTACCCTTGTCAATCTTTAGTTTTCTCACACAATAAAGTAAGAAACCACATACACACATTAGCGTGTAACGAGGCTAAAACGTTTGGGGAGCGAGGACCAAGATCCTTTCGTTGTCCAAACTTCCAAAGCAGCCATAATCCATATCCCCTACATGACGGGCTAAATACCCCGTTACATACAGCTAGTTATTTTTCTATAAAATATTTTCTGTATGAGTTTCCTGTGTTTGTGTATTCACTTGTCAACCAACCTCCCATGTCAATCTCTGACGGACCTGCTGTTGTGTCCTGAGTCCTGCCTGGTCCTTCTGTATACTATGCGGTCCTGTTTTCCTGACTCCCCGCCCCATGTTGCTACTTGTTTCTCTCGGGGTAACAAAGGGTTCAAGGAAAGGGTTCAAGGAAAGACAAGACCTCAGAGTACTTCCACCTCTTCCCCTGGCTTGCTCCTGACCCACTCTTTCTCTCTGTCTCCTTTTTCTCCTTGACGTAAGTATCCCTAAGGCCCTTCCACTTTCTACGTATTGTCTCCTCTGACAAGAAACACACGTAAACACAAAATCGCTACTAATAATCCAGATAAATATCACAGTGTCGACACCTGGAATGCCAGGTTGTGTGAACTTTGGCTAATGCCAGTGATAACAAGTTCATAGTAATGTAAAAATCATAGCTAGAATCAAGTAACAGATGTATATTTTCATTACTTACCAGTCCAACTTCCTCACTTATTTTTCTTCAAGCTACCTCCTTCTTGTCTGGTCTCTGTACAAGTAAGACATTGTATTGTAGATTTCGGGGTACCCACAGACGGCAATAATGGTCTCCTATATTTTCGACAACATTGATTGCGACCGGTCGTATCAATGAGTTCTTTGCTGATTGGCTTTCATGACTACACGTCATGTGAATTTTCCGATCGAGTTTAAATTTTTCAACTTGCGCGCAAGACACAATTGAGGCGAATATCATGCGTCTGCGGCAATCGCGTCGCCCAATCCATGTCATTCATTGACTTAGTATGTAATCTACTAGCGCAAAGAATTAAATTCGCGTTTGGTGTGAACACACCATAACATGTTTGCTAGGTTTTATAGTCTCCTCCTGTGTTCTCACTCTAAAAGGGTAGAAGCACTGAGAGGCCCAGCTCTGTCGGCTTGCTGTGCCCTATAGTACGCTATATTGCTCCAGAGTGAAAAACCTGTTGAGTCCTCCACCACCCTTCGGGCACTTCGTCCGGTGCCAGGCCTTTATTCCGCTGTATCCTTGAGAACCGGGTCTTTGCTGAGTACCATATGTGCGACCTTGCGGGGATCCCATATGTGTATGTTCCATGGTTGCTTCTAAACGGAAGCCTGTGTCTTTCCCTTGGGCTAAGTCACCCCAATAATTTGTATACAGTACAACCTACAGGTTAGTCCATATGTATATCTACACATAACTCCTTCGGGGAAGAATGTGGCTTCCGCAGCATTCTCCTTCCTACGGGAATAGTACACTTTTCCAGTGTTATCCAATAGTCTCACTGTATGGGTATCCACGGAACAACAGTGACAGATACTCTCTGTGTAAGCCCTCTCCTATCATCCTTCCAGGCACTCTCGACATACGTCGAGAGTGCCTGGAGGGATGATAGGAGAGCGCTTATATACGTCGAGAGTGACCGACTAATAGGGAACGTCTCGGTTAGATATGGTAACCCTCGTTCCCTGAAGGAGGGAACGGAGACGTACATCCCCTCGCCACAGTTCCTGTACCCCTCTGCGCGGCTGGGTCAACTGCTCGGTTCCTCAGCGAAAAACTGAAGTGCAATTGCGGTAACCCTCGTTCCCTGAAGAAGGGAGCGGAGACGTACATCCCCTCGCCACAGTTCCTGTACCCCTCTGCGCGGCTGGGTCAACTGCTCGGTTCCTCAGCGAAAAACTGAAGTGCAATTGCGGTAACCCTCGTTCCCTGAAGGAGGGAACGGAGACGTACATCCCCTCGCCACAGTTCCTGTACCCCTCTGCGCGGCTGGATCAACTGCTCGGTTCCTCAGCGAAAAACTGAAGTGCAATTGTACTTGCTGCTCATTATATACCTGCGCTGCGTGGCAGAGCAGCTGCTGCAAATGATTGCATGCCAATGTGCATTGGCTCGTTTAGTTACACTCGAAGTACGTAGATTGGCCTCTCTAGCGAGATTCCTATTAGTCGGTCCGTGTAGTATCCGTTGAGGGTTACCATATGTAACCGAGACGTTTCTTTAACCTTAACCCAAAATACCATTTTATTTTAATTTTGTGTTATTTTATTCATTTTTGATGACTGTGGCTGCTCATATCAACTTACTAACTTTTTTGTAGTAACAAAAACTAGTATGGGGCTGCAAATGATTAGCCTCACCTTATACTGTTTATTCATCAGTGTTAGTGATATTGTTACAATTTATGTATATGTTAAATGTGCAGTGTGTGATTTCTAGCACCATCTAGTGGTTGCGAATTTGCATCCAACAAAAGTTATGGTGGCCGACAGGAAAAGATGTTGTCGTCTGATACAGCAGAGAGTAGCCAGTTAAGCAATGAGGTTTCTTTACAAAGATAAATTAAAAAATTAGGTTTACTTTATTATTCAGTAAAACGATATGTTATTGCTGATATTATTGTTACTTGTTCATCATTGTGTCAGTGTTTTATTCACTGACTTTAGCTAGCTCCCTTGCACGAAGAACAACATAGTAACGAAATGCGTTTGTCCATTTGGGGCTACTGTAGAAACATGTTAGCGCATTTCAATGTAACGGGACCCGCGGTGTATGTAGATAGAAATGGCTCATTCTAAGGTAATAAAAACATAATGGTTCATTAAGGCGTTTACACGTTCACGTTTACACGTGGCCGGTTATTTTCATAGACTAACATTTCACCCTCTCAGTTTTCAAAAATAACATCGTGCACACCTGTCAGTTTTCAGAAAAGTGTTTGTTCACACGAACCCGTGTATATGCTGTTAAGAGCATGCCAAACCTGTAAGTGGTAGTGTAACGAGAGGCTCAAGTCCACGCTAGCCAATCGAACGAATCGATTCGCAAGGTCGCACTTTTGACGCAGGTACAAGTTCTGTCGCATACTGTGACGTCGGCTGCCTAAAACTCTGTTCCCTTTCGTAAGGGAACTCCCGCTGCATCGATACTCAACGCTTTGGGGAATGCCTTCGGCATGTAGCGTCTGAAGTCAACTATGGAATCATTCCAATCTCGATTGGTGTAGCGTCGTTACGTCACTCGTGACGTTGCATGTGACGGTGATCCGGAAGCTATAAAAGGTCACAGGAAAAAGGAAGTGTTAGCTTCTGGTCTTCAGCAAGCGTTCTGTGTCAAACTGTCTGTCTTATTTGGTGTTGTCTGTCACTTGTATTGAGAATATTATGGCGAATAATGAGAATGTATTCAGGTAGTGTGCGTCCCCTTGCCCGCGTTATTTGAGCGAGGGTGACACAAACGCGCTTTGTGTAGTTTGTCTGGGAGTGGAGCATGCACAGGCAGCGCTCGAGGGCGCTGTCTGTTCTAACTGTGAAACAAAGCCCCTAAAAATGCTCCACTCCCGCCTGGCCATGTTCGATGAGACTGGCCAGGCTTGCGCTCCCCGTGGATCAGGTCCCGCGTCTGTCGAGGCAGCGCAGCACCTGCATTCATGGGGATCGCAAAGGGAGTTAGTGGATAGTTCTGAGACGGCTTCAGCCCTTTCTCAGCACTCTGAAACTAGCTCCCAGGGTCCCGCGCAGGGTGCGGAAGCCCGCGTAGCGGCTTTTTCCGCCCCTGTCACGGACCCGATGCTCGAACTATCTGGCTCCGAGGAGATGGATATTTCGGGCATCGAGGCAGGAGAATGTGAGGATTCGTCACCCCATTCCCCTGCCTCGGAGTAGCTGCTAGAGGTTGTGACTAGAGCCGTGGCCAAGTTAAAGATCGACTGGCCACAAAAAATGGCAGACTCCGGCGTAGAGGCTGTGGCTGAGCCTGCAGGAAGCACTCATCTAATTTACTTTTTTGTGTCGCTCCCCTGCAGGCTCAGCCACAGCCTCTACGCCGGAGTCTGCCATTTTTTCCCGATCTCCACACCGAGGTGTCGAGATCGTGGAATAAGCCCTTCTCATGTTTATCTGGCCCCAATGTGCATATATATTCAAATATATTGGGTGCCAGGGAGGAGGGCTATGGGATGATGCCCAGGGTTGAAGAGACATTTGCATCACATCTCTCCCCTGACGTGGCATCATCCCTGCGGGCTCCAGCGCTTCCCACCAAGCCCTGCCGTACAACTTTGGCCTTGGTTGGGAAGGCCTATATGGTGGCAGGTCTGGCTGGTAGTTGTCTGCATACAATGGGGCTGTTGCAGGCATACCAGGCCGACCTCCTCAAGGAGGTGGACGACAGCGGGGAGGTCACCTTCGATGACATCAGGGAGATGCGTAGAGTGGCTGACTTGTCTCTCGGTGCTACCAAGGAGACTGCCCGTGCCATCGGCCACTCCATGGCAGCACTGGTAGCCACGGAGAGACACTTGTGGCTGAATCTGTCGGGCATCAGGGACAAGGACAGGGCTTGTCTCCTCGATGCCCCGGTTTCGCCTTCTGGCCTTTTCGGCGACTGTGTCAATAACGTCGTCGATAGGTTTCAGGAGGCAAAACGACAGTCAGCCTTATTTAAAGAGCTTATCCCCGCCGTTGTTCCAGGTCTCGTGGGTCTGCTGCCACGGCGCAGTCCCAGGAGACTGCCGCCAGCTCCTCTCACCTGCTTAGGCAGAAGGAGAGTGTTGCCTCTCGTGCTCCCCCGCAAAAGGCTTGGAGCCAGAGACAACACCCTCAGCCGAAGCCTTCTAAACCGAAAGCAGACCTGAGGACTGTTATTCAGGGGAGGAAGGCTTCAGCTAAGAGGCCCCGACGTGATGCTTAGGCCTCTGAGGGCGTTCCCCCCCGTGTGGGATTTTTAAAACTTTGCTCCGCGGAGCCCTCAGGAAATCGATGTTGCTTCCCGCCGTTAAAGGCGCCTCGGGACGCATCGACTTCCAGCGAATGTATTGCACAGAGTGTACCTTCAACATCTAGAGCCCTGAAACATTTGCTACCTCTAACGAGGCCTGTAGGAAAAAATATTCGGTTAGTTCCTGCCAGAAAGCTGCTTCAGGTCACTGAAAAAATAAAAACAATACCTGAGGTCAGTCCTGAGAGACTGATCCCCCTAGTAGATTATTTAGACACCTGGAAAAGTCTTCAAAATACATCTGAATGGGCCCTGAATACAGTTGAGAAAGGATATAGAATCCAGTTGCGGTATAGACCACCTAGATATAGTGGTATTACTCACACACTGGTATCTCCTGATCAGGATCAGGTGATGGAACATGAAGTCAAGTCTCTCTTAGCTAAGGAGGCCATAGAATATGAGACTTCAGGGGATCCGTATCTTAAATTATATAGATGACTGGCTCATTCTGGCTCAGTCGGAAGAGCTGGCAATTCAACATCGAGATGTTGTTTTCCGTCATCTGAGATGCTTGGGGTTGAGACTCAATGTGAAGAAAAGTTCCTTAACTCCTCTTCAGAGGACTATGTTCCTGGGGGTAGTGTGGGACTCAATTACGATGCGGGCACAATTGTCTCCTGCTCGTATAAATACTATCTTAATCACAATGAAGAGTATCAGGTTAGGCCAGGCCATCACTGTTAAGCACTTTCAAACAGTTTTGGGCCTAATGGCTGCAGCTTCCAACGTAATTCCTTTTGGTCTGCTCCACATGAGGGCCTTGCAGTGGTGGCTCAGGACCAAGGGGTTTTCTCCGCTAGGGAACCCCTTTCGCATGATCAGAGTTACGCGCAGATGCCTTCGTGCTCTTGTCATGTGGAACGAACCATGGTTCCTGTCTCAAGGCCCAGTTTTGGGCGCACCATGTCAGAGAAAAACTTTGACTATTGATGCGTCCCGCACGGGCTGGGGTGCGGTCATGGAGGGCCGTTACACCCGAGGTATTTGGAAGGACCATCATCTCTCATGGCATATTAATCGCTTAGATATGTTGGCCGTATTCTTTGCCCTGAGGCACTTCCTTGTAGACCTCAGAGGCCATCATGTTCTCGTTAGGACAGACAATATGTCGGTGGTCTCTTATATCAACCTCTCTAGATTGGCGGAGGTTGACCTGTTCGCCTCTCATGAGAACACTCATTTCCCGCTCTGGTACTCTCTCTCACATCCAGCTCCTTTGGGCCTGGATGCCATGGTACAGATGTGGCCGAGGTCACATCTCTACGCTTTTCCCCCGATCGCTCTGCTCCCTGGGGTTCTGGAAAGGGTCAGGAGGTATGGTGTGAGCTTATTCCTTGTAGCTCCGTACTGGCCGCCCGAATTTGGTTTTCGGACCTTATTAATCTCATGGAGAGTCCTCCCTGGCAAGTCCCTATTAGGAGAGATCTTCTTTCCCAGACCGATGGTAAAATATTTAATCCTCGGCCGGAGATATGGAGACTATGGGTCTGGCCCCTGAGGGGGACCAACCCATAAATAGGTTGCCCTTTCCACCGAGGTGGTTAGGTCATCCATTCTAGAACCCCACTCTACAAGGAACTAAATATTTTTAAATGGTTAGGTACGGCATTGAACCCAGTTAAATACTGCCCACTGGCTTAAGAACTGGCGTTCCATCTTGTTCTCTATCTGGACCTCCCGTTCATGCTTAGGGCCTCTGTGGCGGCCTCAGTGCCCTCCACAAGCTTCTAGGCGTGAGCTCGTAGGGACATTCCGACTAAAAACTCCATGTTCCTGTAGATTTGAGGATGAATACTGTCATCTAGCCTATTGGCAGCAGGCTGACGGGTTATCCCTGGCACCCGTCATATCCTGTAGATGAGTTATATGAGAATATATAAGAATCTTTTGAGTCTGCTTCCTGTTCGTCCTACTCTATGGAAGAGCGGTGGCATTGCCCCCTCTTACTCGAGAGCGTGGGAGCCACTCTATCTTATCTCTGCCTCGGTACTGAGGTGCCTATAGGTAATATCATGATTCTCTGGGTATTCATCATATATAGAATCTGTTTGAGTATGCTTCCTGCTCGTCCTGCTCACTGGAAGAGTGGTGGTGCTGCCCCCTCTTACTTGTCAGCGCTGGGGCCACTCTACCTTATTTTTGCCCCGGCACTGAGGTGCCTGTGGGCAATATCATGATTCTTCAGGTATTCCATCCTCCATCACATGTGTCGGATGGTCAAGGTCATAGCCTTGGAGGCCCTTAGCTTAGGCCTCGGGCTGGGAGGAGTTAGTCCATCTAGATATGTATCAAGGGCTAGGAGATATTCCCTTTATTAATCAGACAGTTTTTTATCTGCGGAAACCTTTCATAGTCTGTACGATGTGTGCCTTGGCCTTCACCTCTTATCTAATACTTGCTACTGTTCGGGGTTCCCTTCCATGGGGTTAGCTGAGCCTCCGGCTCCAGACCTCCCCTTGTTACACCAAATCTAGTCTGACAATCTAGTTTGGATCTGCCCTCTACTCATTCCTATTATCCGCGAGTGTGCCAGATGCTTCACACCAGGGTGTATTTCTCTCAGTGTGGCGGCGTGGGTATTCATTCCCCAAAGCGTCGAGTATCGATGCAGCGGGAGTTCCCTTACGAAAGGGAACGTCTCGGGTTACTATTGTAACCCTCGTTCCCTGAATAGGGAACGAGAAGCTGTATCCCTCCGGCACACTTTCCGCACTCCTGAGAATGACTTCGACCAATCAGAAGCTAACACTTCCTGTTTCCTGTGACCTTTTATAGATACCGGATCACCGTTACAATAGTAACCCGAGACGTTTTCTAAGTTTACATGCAAACGTGCAAACAAAGTTTTCCAAAATCTCCACTTTGGCCGGAGTTTTTAGAAAGAATCGTTTTCAGAGGCGAATTCTCAGTTTGCGTGTAAACGAAGGGCACAAGCGAAAGGGAAATGTATCCGTTTTTCAAAATAACCATGTACATGTAAACGGGGCCTAAGTAAGGTCTTTACACACCACTGAAAACATAGTTATGTATATGATATTGCATTTCTGTCAACAGATCCTCCTAAATATTACACAATGCACCTTTAACCCTCTGAGGTCTAAGGGTTTTTGGGGTCCTTGAGGTGTTCTGACATGCTCTGACATTTGTGCTTTTTTCAGTTATTTATAAACATGTTAATGGCAAAGGTGTAAATTCACTCAATATAGCACAAACTGGGCTACCGTAATTTCTGAGCAACAATTATGAAACATGTTTGTATTTTTGAGAGAATATTGCTTATGCATGGTTATTGAAAAAACTAAAACTTAAAGTGTCTGAAATAAGGCCACAAAACACATACTAAATATGTGTCCACAAGACTTTTGACTAATGAGTGTTGTTGCCTAGAATTTTTGCTTCAAAATGATCTGAAAATCATCCTGCCTAATCATTTACACAAACACATATACTGATTTGAATTTTATTAGAGACCTTTTGTTTGGAAAGGCAATATGCGTGGAGGCGTGTTCACACCTGAGAAGACAAAGGCCGGATAATGTGCCGCATAATGAGCTGCATATTAATTAGCCCTTTCACACAGGTGTGTCACAGGATCCCAAAGAATGCAAGGACAAAAGAAATTATCTATATAGCCTATACATATTTTACAATTAGAAATTGTAACCAATTACAAATAGGTTACAATTACAACAACAATTACAATTTTAACAATATTTCAAGTGTATTTCTTTGTAAAAAGTATACATTTTATCATACGTATTAAAAAAGGTAAGGATTCATTAGTTTGAATATTGGAACAAACACTATAATAACATCTTAGTTGATAATTCAATATACCTACTTTATTTTTTACAAAACATCATACTATAGTATATTTAACTATGAGCAGAAATTGGTGAACAGAAGCGTACCTATTTAATGTGACAGTAGTCTTTTTTTACAGTCAAAACTTTATAATCTATCCAAAACTAATCACAAAATCGTGTCTAAACGTTCATATTTAGTCTGTAATATATTGTGTATGATATATTAGTATATACATGTGAATTTGCAGCTTGTTGCTTATACAGACATTTTATTTCAACATATTTCAGTCTATTTTTACTCATCTTAGTAGGCTATAGCAATATAGTTTGTATGTGTTCATGTAAACATCACGTTTACTAATGTAGGTGCGAGAGTGAATGAACAAGGCACAGACACGCGCTGTATAACTGTAGTAAACAAAGCGCGCGCGCCTATGCCGTTCACTCATCATTTACCCTACACACAGACACGCAATTCATATTTAAACAGTCTTTTTGCGGTTTACAGTCCGACACTATTCAATATCATGATTAGAACAAAGCACTAGAATAAATGACTTACTACATCAGCTGGATCCGTTGCTCCTCGAAATGAAACTACCAGCACTTCTGGTACATTTTCCAGGGTTAGATAGTATTATTCCTCACAGCGAAAGGATACGCTGTGTACACATCTGTACAAGATACTTACTAAACACGATGTCTTTTATAATCCAGCTGGTGGGCGTTGGCATGTTTGAACGGCTTGCCTTAGATCATTTGCGTTTGAATAGCGCGCACTCTCCGTGGGCGTGGCACATTAACGCGTAATTAGGTATAATGAGCTGGAAAGAAAAATACTGACATCTCTCTCTTTTCATACAGATTACATGAGCTGAGAATATTTGTTTTTTTATATAAATTAATTCATTTAAAAGAAGAGAGTTCAAGCTTCATTATGGAAAAACACTCGTGCCTGTATGACAAGTATTCGCGGAATTAAAGTTAATCTTAGGACGCGTTTCAGAATGGACTTCACTGACAGAGAGAAGGCAGAACGCGCATCATGTTTGTTTTTCTTTATTTGGCGAAAAGCACAACACTTTGTTTTTATTGTGAGCATCCACAAAAAAAAATAGACACTTATCAGGATCTAATGATGTACAACACTTAATATGTAAGATCAAAATCAACAGAGTATTTTGAGTTTCTTTTGCACTGATAAGAAAAAAGCGAGACTATCGCGCCGGCGCGATAACCGACCTCAGAGGGTTAAATTAAGTGGGACAGTACTTGTGTGTGTCAACCATTTTTGAGAAATAAACCTGCTTCGGGTTGTGGATTAATGACCATGGAAAAATGTGGGTCCCATGGCCAAACCAGTTGAGAACCACTGACCTACTGTATATCACTCATGCATACATTGCAATAGAGATAGAGGTTTATGTATTTCATCAAGATTAACCCTCTGAGGTCGGCTATCGCGCCGGCGCGATTGTCTCGCTTTTTTTCTTATCAGTGCAAAAGAGACTCAAAATACTCTGTTGATTTTGATCTTAAATATAAGTGGTATACATCAATCGATCATGTTAAGTGTCTATTATTTTTCTGTATACTCACAATAAAAACAAAGTGTTGTGCTTTTCGACAAATAAAGAAAAATAAACATGATGCAAGTTCTGCCTTCTCTCTGTCGGTGAAGTCCATTCTGAAACGCGTCCTAAGATTAACTATAACTCCGCAAATACTTGTCATACAGGCACGAGAGATTTTTCTTTATGAAGCTTGAATTCTCTTCTTTTCAATGAAGTAATTTATATAAAAAAAACAAATATTCTCTGTTTATGTAATCTTTATGAAAAGAGAGTGATTTCAGTATTTTTTTCCCCAGCTCATTACACTTCATTACGCGTTAATCTGACACGCCCACGGAGGACGCGCGCTATTCAAACGCAAATGTTGAGGCAAGCCATGACAACGCCCACATCAGCCGTTCCACCGCGGCGGTAAAATGTGTGGTGTATTTGCTGCCTTTTACCGCTAAGAGGCGCTACAATCATAGACTCTGAAAAGTGTTCGTTTATTCTCTCTATTGCGTAATCTGCTGCCGCGCATTCAGAGCGATTGAAAGCTGGTAGCATATGAATTCAAGTGAAACGTAGTTAAAATAATTAATAATCACAATGCTGAAATTAGGCTACTAAAATTAAATTGAATAAATAATGCAAACAATTCAACATAAAACATTGCAATAAAAAACATTTAGGCTACATCAATGAGGCTTTCGAACAGCATACAGACGGTAGCTCAGTGGTCAACGCAACAACTCGAGATTCAAGGAGCTTCAATCGACCCGAGATCGAATCTCAGTGTGGCATACATGTTTTTAACAGATGTTGGCCGACAGCGTTTATATTTTACCACCTTGATGCTTAAATAGGTAACTGTTTATAACTGTTTACTTATTTAAAGTCAAGAGTTTTGTTTAATTATCATTACAACATACATTTGCTACATTCCCGTGGAACCGCAGCCGCTGCACAAAGGACACAAACTGATGAAGGAAGATTGTCAGCCGATTGCATCAGAAAATGAAACTGAAGAAGCTCGTCTTTAGTCTGCTAAATTATTGTGTAATGTAAAAGAACACTTAAATTACTTAAGTTTGAAACCAAGTTCGAACATTTCAAGGTTTAAATAAAGTGTCGGGACAGTTTTTTTTTTTTTTTTTTTTTTTTTTAAACAGGATTGCATCGAGTTTAGAGTTTATTTCTTTTGCGATGCAAAATAAGAAACACTAGGCTAATCTTATTCTTGCGACATTTTAAATTTGTATTGCCAAAGAAATTACAGCTAAATTAAACAATTAAAACAGTACAAAACGAAAATTGTCCAAAGCAACATAGCCTAATTAAATTAAAAACATGCGTTTTTCTTTGCCTCTCTCGCGCTGAATCTCTTTTTAGCAAGTTTATTTAGTCTCCCTCGCTGCGCCCGCCGGGTCTCTCTCGAAATTAAACATTTAAAAACATGTAAAAACACATCATAAAGCTGACAATACTGTATATGTCGCTGCGTGTCAGCCATACAAATCACGGAAAAAATATTTAGCCTTTAATTGTTGCTTCAAAGACACAGCATGCCTTGTTGAATTCACCTTACAATAACTTCAATTGAAATTTTGTGTGAAAAAAAAAACTTTAAATAGGCTACAATAAATAAACTACAATATTTATAATTTAATAAGATATGGGGCCTACATTTGGACACAGATTTATCCTTACAATAATTTTGCCTGCTCATTAGGCTGGCTATCCGACACTCTACATATGAAAGAGGAACATTAACACCTTTGTCCAGCAACTGTCCCTCCAACCCCCCACAGGCTATCGGAGTCTGAGGCTGACTTAACACAAAGAGAAGTCGCAATTCACACTTAAATCGCTATTCTAGACAGTGTTGATAATGAAGGAATTAAATGATTTAAGTTACATGTAGACTAGTGATATTTCTGTCATAAAAGTTTATTACTAAATATTTCATTATTTCAATAATTGATGAAATAAAACTGGTTTGGGCCTGCCTTTTCCAAGCAAAACTAAATATAATCTGAAAAAACGCATGTTAATGTGTTGTCATGAACAAAAAACTCAATATTATTCTACAGGGATCTTTGGATCCTTAACCAGGCATGCAATTAATTAAGTTTTTTTTTTTGTAGCTATTATTCAAATAAATATCGAACCACGGTGCTTCGTGGTAATGCTGCTAAATTAAATAACATTTATAGAATAATTATGAACTTAAATGAAACAGTATCGCAACATTTCGACAAATAAATTATTTGATCTGTTTTTACATTTTAATTCAGGGCGATTTAGCCTACAAAATGGAGCGAGATTTTCACCCTTGTCTTGTCATTTTCTCATTGGGAAGCGCTTACATTGAGTATAGATCCTCTGTACCTCTCGTTTTCATATGGATTACATAATCAGATAACATTTATTAGCCTAAATATTTAGACATTTAAAGACTTTAGACATAGCCGATTTCTTATCGTGACTGAGCTGAATCGGCTTTTGGTTCATTTTTGTGACGCGCAGTTCCCGGAGACAGAGACGACAGATATAAACTGTTGTCGTTAGCCTAATAATATGAATACAAGTTTACAGTTTTGAACGATGTAAGCTACTCTACTCTTATCTGTATGACCAAAAAATTACGGAGTCGCCTATTAAGTTATTTTAGCTGTAATGAGAAAAATAAATTGCCAGAATAAAACCCGACTTTAGAAAAATGCATAGGGCCACTCGGCGTGGTGTGCCAAAACACTTATAAACTTCAATATTTCATTCAAAATAATCTCAAAACGCTTTGTGAAATTTGAAAAACCGTGCATGCATTAGGCCACTGGAACTAATGAACAACTGAAACGCTGGTTTTGATTTTATTGTTTGTCGTTTAAACGTGCCTGTTGCATATCTCTATTTTATATATTTAATATGGTCTATTGGTGAAGTAGCCTAGCATTGATTAGCTACTGTGGAGGGAGGGGTGTGGGGATTAAAATAATTCAGCAGAAGCAGGGATGTTTAGACCAGAAGGAAATCCCCGTCCCCCCTGGCAAATCACACTTTACTTAAAACCATTTTTTTTTAAACTCTAGGTTGTAGGGAATCAAAAAAAAAAATATATATATATATAAATATATATATATATATAGGCCTATATATATATATATATATAGCCTATATATAAAATTATTTTTTTTAACAGAACTGCTTTTGAAAAATTACGATTGGTAGCCTATTATTATACAGATGCAAAGTCGTTCTGTTGGATTTGTTCCTTAGTGTAAAATGGAAATGCATGGTAATTTTATTTGATAAATATAAGCAAAAAACTGTATGGTGTAACAGAGTTTTAGAGCTAGACAAATCTCTCTGCATTAACCCTCTGAGGTCTAAGGATTTTTGGGGTCCTTGAGGTGTTCTGACATGCTCTGACATTTGTGCTTTTTTCAGTTATTTATAAACATGTTAATGGCAAAGGTGTAAATTCACTCAATAAAGCACAAACTGGACTACCGTAATTTCTCAGCAACAATTATGAAACATGTTTGTATTTTTGAGAGAATATTGCTTATGCATGGTTATTGAAAAAACTAAAACTTAAAGTGTCTGAAATAAGGCCACAAAACACATACTAAATATGTGTCCACAAGACTTGTGACTAATCAGTGTTGTTGCCTAGAATTTTTGCTTCAAAATGATCTGAAAATCATCCTGCCTAATCATTTACACAAACACATACACTGATTTAAATTTTATTAGACACCTTTTGTTTGGAAAGGCAATATGCGTGGAGGCGTGTTCACACCTGAGAAGACAAAGGCCGGATAATGTGCCGCATAATGAGCTGCATATTAATTAGCCCTTTCACACAGGTGTGTCACAGGATCCCAAAGAATGCAAGGACAAAAGAAATGATCTATATAGCCTATACATATTTTACAATTAGAAATTGTAACCAATTACAAATAGGTTACAATTACAACAACAATTACAATTTTAACAATATTTCAAGTGTATTTCTTTGTAAAAACTATACATTTTATCATACGTATTAAAAAAGGTAAGGATTCATTAGTTTGAATATTGGAACAAACACTATAATAACATCTTAGTTGATAATTCAATATACCTACTTTATTTTTGACAAAACATCATACTATAGTATATTTAACTATGAGCAGAAATTGGTGAACAAAAGCGTACCTATTTAATGTGACAGTAGTCTTTTTTTACAGTCAAAACTTTATAAGCTATCCAAAACTAATCACAAAATCGTGTCTAAACATTCATATTTAGTCTGTAATATATTGTGTATGATATATTAGTATATACATGTGAATTTGCAGCTTGTTGCTTATACAGACATTTTATTTCAACATATTTCAGTCTATTTTTACTCATACAAACTATATTGCTATAGCCTACTAAGATGTGTTTATGTAAACATAACGTTTACTAATGTAGGTGCGAGAGTGAATGAACAAGGCACAGACACGCGCTGTATAACTGTAAACAAAGCGCGCGCGCCTTTGCCGTTCACTCATCATTTAGCCTACACACATACACGCAATTCATATTTAAACAGTCTTTTTGCGGTATACAGTCCGACACTTCAATATCACGATTAGAACAAAGCACTAGAATAAATGACTTACTACATCAGCTGGATCCGTTGCTCCTCGAAATGAAACTACCAGCACTTCTGGTACATTTTCCAGGGTTAGATATTCCTCACAGTGAAAGGATACGCTGTGTACACAGCTGTACAAGATAGCCTACTTACTAAACACGATGTGTTTTATAATCCAGCTGGTGGGCGTTGGCATGTTTGAACGGCTTGTCTAAAATCATTTGCGTTTGAATAGCGCGCGCTCTCCGTGGGCGTGGCACATTAACGCGTAATTAGGTATAATGAGCTGGAAAGAAAAATACTGACATCTCTCTCTTTTCATACAGATTACATAAGCTAAGAATATTTGTTTTTTTATATAAATTAACTCATTTAAAAGAAGAGAGTTCAAGCTTCATTATGGAAAAACACTCGTGCCTGTATGACAAGTATTCGCGGAATTAAAAATAATCTTAGGACGCGTTTCAGAATGGACTTCACTGACAGAGAGAAGGCAGAACGCGCATCATGTTTGTTTTTCTTTATTTGGCGAAAAGCACAACACTTTGTTTTTATTGTGAGTATCCACAAAAAAAATAGACACTTATCAGGATCTAATGATGTACAACACTTAATATGTAAGATCAAAATCAACAGAGTATTTTGAGTTTCTTTTGCACTGATAAGAAAAAAGCGAGACTATCGCGCCGGCGCGATAGCCGACCTCAGAGGGTTAATGAATATAAAATTTACAGTAGACCATGTTTGATCGGGATTCGAACCCGTGTCATCTTGATGGTCGAACCGTAAGTTCTACCGCTCGGCTATGAACTTACTCACTGATAATTTCCCAAAGTTTCTCACATGACCGAGAAAACCTTTTGTCGTTAGCCTGTGAGTGTAGGCCTATAGCCTACTGCATGAATAAAAGTAGACCTTTTACAGTTTTAAAAGATGATATCTTATCTGTATGACCAACAATTACGGAGTAGGCTTTAGCCTATTAAGTTCTTAGCTGTTATGAGAAAAATAAATTCAAATGAACGCGCCGCCGCGTTTGTCAAACTCTAATTCAACATGCCAGAATAAAGCCAGATTTTAGAATAATGCATAGCGCCACTCGGCGTGGTGTGCCAAAATATCCTAATTATAAACTTCTATATTTCATTCAAAACCATCTCAAAACTCTTTGTGACATTTTAAAAAGCCGTGAATGTATTAAGGCCACTGGAACCAGGATTCTAACTGAAACGCTCTGCATGTCTCAATACAGGAGCAGAAGCGCTGGTTCAGATTGTATTGTTTGTTGTTTAAACGTGCATGTGGCATATTTAAAAATATTTGTTAAAAATAAATGTTTGTTGTAGGCTTATTTGGAAATGACCATAACTTGTAGTATTTCATCCTTACTGTTAATTGCCCCACTTACGTTTTGCTAAATGTCCCGTTGCGCCACCTGGCGGTCATTTCGCGAACTACTTTGAAATGCGACTGGTTTATTTTTACGGCGGTGGATTTGCCGCAGCGGTAATAGGCATTCTGGTTGACTACCTACTGTACTTTAGTAAACGTTATTTTTACATGTAGCTACACGTACAAACTATATTGCTATAGCCCACTGAGATTTCTTCTAATCGCGATATACTAGTGTCTGTAATGACAACATTTCGTTGACTAATTTTGGATAGATTATAAAGTTTTTACTATAAAATAGACATCAAATAAGCTTTAATTAGACAGTTTCTGCTCATATGTAAAATATATAGGATGTTTTGTCACAAATAAACTAATCAACTGTTATAGTGTTTGTTCCAATGCAAGCTATATCAAAATAATGAATCCTTAACTTTGAAATATGTATGATAAAATCTATTGCCTACTTTAAAAAATAATACTTTATAAGACATTTATGGAAAAAGACAATTTTATTTTCAAGATGTTTCCAACTCAAACTTTGAACCAATTCTGCAGAATTGCCCATACAACCTATTTGACCAGGATTTGTTTCCAGGTATGACTAAAAATGTGCTTTTGGCTTTCATTTATATTTTGATTCTTTGTATATATTTATTTATTTATTTATTTATTTATTGTCCTTGCATTCTTTCTTGTGTGACACCCCTGAATGAAAGGCTCATTATTATGCAGGGTCATTGTCTGCTCAGGTGAGAACCACTTAATTATTCATGATAGGGGTTGGGCCGTTCACGCCCATCCGCATATTGCCTTTGCAAACAAAAAAATGTTTTTCACAATTTAAAACAATCTATTGTTTTATGTGAATGATTAGACAGGATGATTTTCAGATCATTTTGAAGCCTAAACTCTAGGCGACAAGATCCATTAGTCAAAACTCTTGTGGACACATATTTAGTGTGTGTTTTGTGGCCTTATTTCAGAAACTTTATTTTTTTGTTTTTTCAATAACCATGCATAAACAATATTCTCTCAAAAATACAAACATGTACAAACATGTTGCTAACATATTATGGTAGCCCTGTTTGTGCTAAATAGAGTGTAATTACACCAGTGCCATTAATATGTTTCTAAGCAACTGAAAAAAGCACAAATGTCAGGGCATGTCAAAACATCTCAAGGACCCCAAAAACACCTCAGACCTCAGAGGGTTAAGTCCCTTGCACCTGCACATTTTTAATTTGAAGTTATTATTCCTCTTAATTACACAGCCTGTTTTAGTAAGTTATAAATATTAAACTTGCTTCGGGTCGTGGCTTAATGACCATAGAAAATGTGGGTCTCATGGCCAAAACAGTTGAGAACCACTGCCCTATGTCACTCATGCATACATTGCAAAAGTGATAGAGGTAGATGTATTTCATCAAGATTAAGTCCCTTGCACCTGCACATTTTTTAATTTGAAGTAATTATTCCTATTAATTAGACTGCCTGATTTATTAAGTTATGAATAATAAATTCCAAGTTCTCCAGGGCAGACAATTGTTTTGTTTAAGATACCTAAATTTGATCATCTCAGTCCGTTTCTGCTAGACGTGTTCTCATGCACATTTAAAAAAAATGCTATATGAAGAAGCTTTTTTCAACAGTTTTGACATAAAATCCTGTTGGCTCTCACTTGTCTCATAACTGATTGCTGTCAGGACTGGGGTTTTGGCTCTCCTTTTTTCTCTAGTCTTTTTTATTCCATCCATGCTCATTATCTCTCAACTATCTATCCTCTCCTCTTGATTCCTCCGCTTTATATTATATTCCCTCTTCTCTGTTTCAATGCTAGTGTGTTTTGTGCCTCTCACATTCACATGTTAGTCTTGTGTAGTTTGTTGGTCTGGTTTTTGTTTTGCTTACATATCTGTCCTCTGTTCAGTTAGTGCTGTGGTTCCCTGTTTCACCAGAACACACCTGGATCTGGTCGCTGAATGGACTGCCTCTCTGGCTTGAGCCTTGTCTCTCTGACCCCTCTTTGGATCTGCCACCCAATCCCCAGAACCAATCCCTGTTACAGTCATTTTCTGTTTTGATTCATTTTCCATGTTTTTGTTTACATGATTTCTCATTCCTTGTTTGTTACCATAGTTCAAGTCTACATTGTTGCTGATGGTTCTGCCCAGCCTCAAGTCTCCTTCATTGCTGATAATTGTATCCAGCCTCCAAAACTAGATACAGGTGAATAACATAATCAGTAACCATGGAAACAAATGAGAACATACTTAGAAACCAAGTAGACAAAGTAAACTGGAAATAAACGGGTTAAAACTGTAACCCTTGTTCCCTGAGAACAGGGAACGAGACACTGCGTCCTGAGATGCTTTTGGGGAACAACTCAGAGTGATTGGTATCTGAAGCAACTGTTAAATCATAGCAATCGTATTGGCCAGCGAGAGCTTATGGCATCATACTAGTACGACCAGGAAGTATATAAGGGGCGCCTAGAGAACATGTCATCCACTAATCATTTGAAGGGACTGTGCTGGCAGCCTGGAGGCATGGCAACGAGACGCAGTGTCTCGTTCCCTATTCTCAGGGAATAAGGGTTACAGTCGTAACCCGAGATGTTCCCTTAAGAAAGGGAACTTGCACGGCGTCCTGAGACGCTTTTGGGGAACGAAATACCCACGCCGCCATGCTGAGGGGAGTGCATGCCAAAAAATGGCTGAGACTAAGCACAATAATGGCAGTTTCAACAGAAATGCCAAAAAACCACTTACCCCTGTTAAGGAACGGTAGAAAGAGAACTCAACAGCGAGATGCGGCAATCAACAGTCCTTTATTTATATTCAGCTGCCCTTTAGCAAAAGGACGCTTGTTCAGGGGAAAAACTTGAGAAAATCAGGATCGGCCACACGGCTCTTAATGAGAACAGAAATCCCCTCGTCTGGACAGCAAGCAGTGCAGATGCGGTCGGCGACTGCAGAATCAGAGAAACCTCGAGCGACCCGTGAAGAGAGGAGACGCCAGCAGAAGGTCTATGGCGAGGCAGAGGATCTCAGCGTCCAGGACTGAACAGAATTCAGAAAGCAGATAACACGGTAATACTTGCAGGTAATCGAGCATCAGCACACCACCAGACAGGACAGGACAGGACACGGATCAATAGAGTGAGCGTATAGCATGAGCTTCAACATCGAATAATCTGACAAAGAGCCAAGGACAGGAAGAGCTAGAAGAAGGAGAAACAATCAGGGGAAAATTAGGAAACAGCTGGTGAAAACCAGCGCAGAGGATGAGGTGAGTGGAATCAGCTGAAGGGGATGAGATAATGAGAGCGTGAATGTGAGTACAGGTGCGTAAAAGAGTGTGTGAGTGTATGTGAATGACCACAAGAGGGAGACAGAGAAAGAGAGAAGGACTAGGATCATGACAGTACCCCTCCCTCAACGAGCGCCCCCTGGCGCTCCCGAGGCAGAAGACCGATGAGACCGAAGGAAATCCTCGATAAGCGAGGGGTCCAAGACGTCCCGGGAGGGAACCCAGCTTCTCTCCTCAGGACCATACCCCTCCCAGTCGACTAAATATTGGTACCCACGACCCCGTCGGCGCCTGTCCAAAATTCGTCTGACTCTATAGACAGGAGCGCCCTCAACCTGAACGGGGGGGCAAGAGGGACGTGAAGGAGGACGAATGACAGGTTTAATACATGACACATGAAAAACCGGGTGGACCCGACGGAGACTGGACGAAAGGCGAAGTCGGACAGTGACAGGATTGATGATCTTGATAATGCGGAATGGACCAACGAAACGGGGTGCCAATTTACGAGACTCGGATTGGAGAGGTAAATTGGCTGTGGAAAGCCACACTCTCTGACCACGAACATAACGAGGACTCTTAACCCGACGTCTATTAGCCGCTGCTCTCATGTGTCTCTTAGAACGACAAAGTGCTGATCTTACTCTTCTCCAGGTGCGTCTACAGCGAGCAATAAAGGTCTGAACGGACGGACATCTAGACTCCGTCTCCTGCGAGGAGAACAGAGGAGGCTGGTAACCGAGGCAACCGTGGAAAGGCGAAATACCGGTGGCGGAAGACGGATGAGAGTTATGAGCGTACTCAGCCCAAGCAAGCTGCTCAGACCAAGACGCGGGATTTCGAAAAACCAGACTACGGAGAATGCGAGCGATACTCTGATTGGCCCGTTCGGCCTGTCCATTAGTTTGGGGATGAAAACCAGACGAAAGGCTGTCAGTGGCCCCGATAAGGCGGCAGAATTCTTTCCAGAATAACGAGGCAAACTGCGGACCCCTATCAGACACAACATCGGTGGGCAGACCATGAAGCCTAAAGACATGGTCAACCATAATCTGGGCGGTCTCCTTAGCAGAGGGGAGTTTAGGGAGCGAAATGAAGTGCGCAGACTTTGAAAAGCGATCGACTACGGTTAAGATGACTGTATTCCCAGCAGAAGAGGGGAGCCCGACGATAAAGTCAAGCGCAATGTGCGACCACGGACGAGCAGGCACAGGCAAGGGCCGAAGGAGACCGGCCGGAGGGGAATTACCAGACTTCGTTTGAGCACATACGACGCAAGAGGCAACAAAACGGCGCGTGTCGTGTTCTAAGGTAGGCCACCAGAAGCGTTGACGGATAGAGGCAAGCGAACCCCGAACCCCCGGGTGAGCGACTAATTTGGAAGAGTGACCCCATTTAAGGACCGCTTGACGTGCCGACTCGGGGACAAAGAGAAGGTCCCTAGGACAATCGGGAGGAACGGTGCATCGAGAGAGAGTCTGTCTGACCAGTCTCTCGATTCCCCAAATGGCCGCCCCCACGAAACGACCAGAAGGGATAATAGTCTCATGATCAGCAGGAGTGGTTGAAGAGTCAAATAGACGAGAGAGAGCGTCGGGCTTAACGTTCTTAGAACCAGGGCGGTAAGAAATCGAGAAGTCAAAGCGAGTAAAAAACAAAGCCCAACGGGCCTGACGGGCGTTCAATCGCTTTGCGGAACGGATATACTCCAGATTACGGTGATCCGTCCAAACGAGAAACGGAACAGAGGAACCCTCTAACCATTGCCGCCACTCTCCTAGAGCTAAGCGGATAGCGAGTAACTCTCGATTGCCAACGTCGTAGTTTCGTTCGGCGGGCGAGAGACGGTGAGAGAAAAAGGCACAGGGATGCACTCTCCCATCAGCGGCAGAGCGCTGGGAGAGTACAGCCCCGACCCCCACCTCAGAAGCATCCACCTCGACGATAAATTGTCTCGAGACATCGGGAGTGATAAGAACCGGGGCAGTAGTAAAAAGGGTCTTTAGGCGATCAAACGCCTCTTGAGCGGCGTCTGACCATCTAAAGTTGGATTTGATAGAAGTGAGAGCAGTGAGGGGCGCGGCAACCTGGCTGAAATTTCGAATGAAACGGCGATAAAAATTAGCAAAGCCGAGAAACCGCTGTAACGCGACGCGGGACTCTGGAAGTGGCCAATCAGTAACCGCCGACACCTTGCCTGGGTCCATACTGGTCCCCTCTGCAGAGACAATTGAACCTAAAAACGAAATTGAAGACACGTGAAACGAGCACTTCTCTGCCTTGACATAGAGTCGATTCTCTAACAGCCGTTGAAGGACTCGGCGGACGTGCTGGACATGGACCTGAAGCGACAGAGAGAAAATCAGAATGTCGTCCAAATAGACAAAAACAAAAATGTTGAGCATATCGCGGAGGACGTCGTTAATGAGGGCTTGAAAGACCGCGGGAGCGTTGACCAATCCGGAAGGAAGAACCCTATATTCAAAGTGCCCCAGGGGCGTGTTAAAAGCGGTCTTCCATTCGTCTCCCTCCTTAATACGAACTAAATGATATGCGTTACGGAGGTCGAGTTTAGAGAAAATCCTTGCTCCTTGTAAAATCTCAAAAGCTGACGACATCAGTGGCAAGGGGTATCGGTTTTTGACAGTGATCTCGTTCAGCCCTCGATAATCTATACAAGGACGCAAAGAGCCATCCTTCTTCTTGACAAAGAAGAAGCCGGCGCCGGCAGGGGATGACGAGGGAACAATTAAACCAGCATTAAGAGAATCTGATAGATAATCCTCGAGCGCCTTACGTTCAGGAGAGGATAACGAATACAATCTACCCCGAGGAGGTGTGGTGCCCGGAAGAAGATCTATGCTACAGTCGTACTGACGATGAGGGGGAAGAGAAGTGGCCCGAGAACGACTAAAGACCTCTCGCAAATCGTGATATTCCTCCGGCACTCCTGACAAATCACCTGGTTCCTCCTGGAAAACAGAAACAGAAGACACGGGGGGAACAGCAGAGGTCAAACATTTAACATGACACGACAATTTCCAGGAAAATATGCAGCCGTTTGACCAGTCAATATGGGGGTTGTGTTGAACAAGCCAAGGATGGCCTAAAACCACAGGAGAAAATGGGGAATGAAAAATTAAAAAAGAAACAGTCTCATTGTGGTTCCCCGAGACGGAGAGAGTAAGGGGAACAGTCTCTCTCCGCACCCTAGGAAGGGAACTACCATCAAGAGCGAACAGAGGAGTGGAGCTGTTTAAGTCAATGAGAGGAATACCTTGCTCACGAGCCCATGTCTCGTCGATGAAGTTACCCTCAGCACCTGAGTCGACCAAGGCAGTACAGGACACAGAGGAAGTCGACCAGCGAAGGTGAATAGGAAGAGTGGTACAGGATTTAGACGGAGAGATCCTAGAAATAGCGCTCGCCAGTAACCCTCCGCCTACTGACGAGCTCTGGCTTTTACTGGACAGTCAGAGGCAAAATGACCTACAGCAGCACAATACATGCAAAGACGGTTCGTAATACGTCGCTCACGTTCCTTGAGAGAGATGCGAAGACCTCCGAGTTGCATAGGCTCAGGACTCGGACCAGAGAGCTGAGGAGGAGTAACGTCTGGAGGAGAAAAAAGGGCGGATTCCAAACCCCGGCCTCTGCGACGTGAGTCGAAACGCCTCTCCACCCGGATGGCCAGATCGATGAGCGCGTCGAGTTGGGTTGGTACCTCACGTGCAAGAATCTCATCCTTGATCTCTGGGTTAAGAGCCTCAAGAAAACGTGCCACCAGGGCTGGGGTGTTCCACCCGCAGGTCGTTGACAGTGTACGGAACTGGATGGAAAAATCAGTAACAGCACGTCTCCCCTGACGAAGCGTAGAGAGTAAACGTGAAGCCTCTTCACCATAAGCTGAGCGATCAAAAACTCTAATCATTTCTTGCTTGAAGAGAGAAAAATCAAACACACAGTTAGTCTCAGCCTCCCAGTTGGCCGCACCCCACTCCCGTGCCCGGCCCGTGAGGAGTGAGATGACATAGGCAACCCTGGACCGGTCAGTAGCATACGTAGAGGGCTGAAGTGAAAAAAACACCTCACACTGTGTCAAAAAAGAGCGGCATTGAGTGGGCTCACCAGAATAAACAGGCGGGTTATTTATCCGTGGCTCAGAAATAGAAGACGGCTCCTTGCGCAAGTGATGAACCTGCTGAGAGAGATCCGTCATTTGGGCAGCCAGTGATTCGACAGCCTGTCTTGCAGACGAAATGTCCTCCTCGTGTCTGCCCAGCAAGGCGCCCTGCATCTCGACGGCCGCTTGAAAAGGATTGCCACTCGCTGAGTCCATTCTGTTGGTCAGATTATTCTGTTAAGGAACGGTAGAAAGAGAACTCAACAGCGAGATGCGGCAATCAACAGTCCTTTATTTATATTCAGCTGCCCTTTAGCAAAAGGACGCTTGTTCAGGGGAAAAACTTGAGAAAATCAGGATCGGCCACACGGCTCTTAATGAGAACAGAAATCCCCTCGTCTGGACAGCAAGCAGTGCAGATGCGGTCGGCGACTGCAGAATCAGAGAAACCTCGAGCGACCCGTGAAGAGAGGAGACGCCAGCAGAAGGTCTATGGCGAGGCAGAGGATCTCAGCGTCCAGGACTGAACAGAATTCAGAAAGCAGATAACATGGTAATACTTGCAGGTAATCGAGCATCAGCACACCACCAGACAGGACAGGACAGGACACGGATCAATAGAGTGAGCGTATAGCATGAGCTTCAACATCGAATAATCTGACAAAGAGCCAAGGACAGGAAGAGCTAGAAGAAGGAGAAACAATCAGGGGAAAATTAGGAAACAGCTGGTGAAAACCAGCGCAGAGGATGAGGTGAGTGGAATCAGCTGAAGGGGATGAGATAATGAGAGCGTGAATGTGAGTACAGGTGCGTAAAAGAGTGTGTGAGTGTATGTGAATGACCACAAGAGGGAGACAGAGAAAGAGAGAAGGACTAGGATCATGACAACCCCTTCACACTAGGCTGTGAGTGACAGTACTCTCTATGGCCACTGCCCAAGCTATCAGGCCTCAATGAGGAAGTACCTTCATAAGTCACAGAAGGATTTGCCTGGAGCTCAATACAGCGGTAAATGAGAGGAAGCCGACTCACTCGGGCAATGGCCATAGGAAGTACTAAGTACTCAGAAAAGAGGAGGCCTTATCAAAAAAAAAACCTCAAAGGCCGCTCAAGAGCTTGGAATCAACATCTTCACTGGAAAGGGGTTCCTTTAAGGGAAAATGGGCAGGAGGCCTTAAAGGAACGCTGGCCATTCGCTTTTAGGGGGACAACGTGTCAACCCCCATAGCCACCAGGGATGTTGACCCGGTCTGGCTTGAGACCTAGTCTAGCTAAAAACCTGTCTGTTTCCTAAAACAGAGCCTTTTACCATTACTATTATCGATGTAAAGCTGCTTTGAAACAATCTATATTGTTAAAAGCGCTATATAAATGAAGGTGATTTTGACTTGACCAGGATCACTAGCTGCCAGTCTTGGGCTGGAGAGGCTCTTCTTGACGAGTAGCCTACTCTGAGCTACTGCAGACTAGGAGGCAGAGATGCTATAGCAAAAACCGCCCCTTTCTCAGAGACACATTCCTAAAGTATAAAGCCTAGGCCGGATATTGGGGTGGCCCAAAAATTGAGGGCCAAACACAAACGCATTCATAACTTTCCTAGAGTTCAGTGGAGCAGTGGCTTCAACGTAACGACCCTCTAAGCGAGAGGAGGCCAACTCACTTAATACAGGGGAACTGACAATGTGGTGCTCAGTGGAGCGGTGGCTTCAGCATAACTACTCTCTTAAGTAAGAGGAAGCCAACTTCACTCACCACAGGGAAATTATCAAGGTGGCCTTACCACAGGCCTCCACTTGAAAACATCATCTACCTGGAACTAATGGGAGCGGTGGCTTCAATATGCTGACTCTTTAAATAAGAGGAAGCCAACACACTCACCCAGGGTGATTGTCAAGGCGGCCCACAGAGGACCGTGCTTGAAGTCATGATCTATCTGGAGCTCGTGGGAGTGGAGGCTTCAGCATAGTGCCCTTTACTCTCTTTTAGCAAGAGAAAACCACTTCTTTCAACCTATGGTGGTTTAACAAGGAGGGCTCTCTGAGGGCCATACGCTTGAAATCGTGATATTGCCTGGAGCTCAGTGGAGCGGTGGCTTATTTTCCATAATATCTCTCTAAACGAGAGGAAGCCAACTCACTCAAACAGAATGATTATTAAGGCTTACTTTTACTAACTTTTAGAGGGCCGAACACTTGCCATATCAATTATCTGGAGCTCAGATGAGCGACAGCTTTAGGAAGATGACTCTCTAATTGATAGCAGGCCAAGTCACTCACTACAGGTGATGTGTTTCGTTCTAATTCTACCCACCATATAAAAAATACCCTGTGATACCCTTACAGCCTGAAAGGGTGCACTCACTACCAAGCCCGTCACCGGGTCTTCAAACAGGTTCCAAACAATGGTCAAACAATCCAAACACACTCATCATTGGTCCAGCCTCAGGGCTGATGTTACGAGCCCCTGTGGAGTAAGAAGGGCACAGGGGAAAGAAAGCCCTTCTCTTTCTCCCTAATGTCCGCCAGGTTCACCCACAGGTGTCTCTCCGTTGCCACCATCTCTATTGATCTACCAACTGTGGCGGCTGTCTGCTTGGTTGTGCGGAGAGCCAGGTCCGTGGTGCGGTGCAGCTCGGATATCGCATCAGAGGAAAGACCCTAACCTTGATCTAAGTCTTTCAGCAGGTCAGCCTGGTAAGCTTGAAATACTGCCATGGTGTGCAGTGAAGCGCTAGCCTGTCCTGCTGTCACGTATGCCCTGCTGTTAAACCACTACGTGTTCTTAAGCGGCTTTGTAGGCAGGGCCGGAGCTTTTAGAGTACACGTAAATTGCCACATATCCATGCTCATGCACCCCCTCGACATTTGCATAGTTTGCATGCCTATGTCGGTGGATGCGGGCTGAATACGGGTTCTTCCATGCCTTCTCGAGCTCAGTGTGGAGGGAAGGAAAGGAAGGCTAACAGAAGCTAGAGGGTTAAGGTCAGAAATAAACCACTCATCTAACCTGCCACATGAGGTCTCTTCCCTAGCGCACTCCCATGACAGTTTGAGCCTGTCTGAAGCGCTCTCCATAACCCCCAACAGCTCATCGCGGGGCAGGACGGCCGCGAGGGCTCAGATGACTCGTATTCTTTGCCTTCAACAGTCATCTCCTGCTCTACCTGGCATTGTGCCAGTAAAGCACTGTCTGCTGAATCAGAGAATGCATTAAACGTTGCAACCTCATCCAGCAGAGCACTCTTGTCAGTGGCTGAAGCGCGTGAGAAATTTACTCCTCTTTCAAACTCTTCAGCCAGCTCCATCTGTGATCCCCACGACCTAAATCTTCTCTTCGCCTCAGCGTGAGAGGGACCCTAGCTGCCGGGCACAGATGCTTGTCCCTCTTCCCTCGAGAAGATAGACAAATGAGAGCGGAGTGTCCTTACAGGAAGACGCTCGCAGTGCACGAACAGCTCCCACAAGAACTGAGCGTGCGTGCTCATCACCCAGACAGTGAACACACAAGTCATGAGTGTCTCCACAAATCATGTGTGTCTCTATGGCTATAGTAATTGTTATTATTTTTGGCTTCGTTTATTGCAGAATGCATCATAGTTGTATCACTGAAACATAAGAACTTGGCAAATTGCTTGCAAAATAAGTAGTAAAGGAGATTAAAAGCAATTCAAATAAAAAATGTAAGAGATTTAAAGTTTTAACCTAATTAACCTAATTTCTCTTGAGGCTGGCGGGGGTGGGATTACCTTAAAAAAGGTGCCGGTTTGTTTGTTTTGATTCTCTTGAGACAAGTTGTTTCATTATGATTTACTGTTATGAAATATTAACCACACCCTCTAAAGTTTTTCATTACAGAGTTGCACAACATACAACAGTATGTTGGCTGGTGAGTATATAAAACAAGGCTTAACTCCCACCTCACATTTGGAGTGGTTGTTTGCCAAGCAGGAGAAAAATGCATGTTAATATTTTATTGACAGTGACAACACTGTGTATTACGAAACTTGTTCCTGCTGTGTGTGGGGTTAATTTAGGCACATGCATCCTCCAAGGTGACCCACAGCCCCCTGCTCTCTTCAAGGACGGAGACTTCATCATTGGAGGGGCTTTCACCATTCATTACTATCTAAGGACAGAGAAGCACACGTACACTAGACGGCCACAACCACTGGAGTGCAGTGGCAGGTTAGAATTTAATATAAAATGTAATTATTTTTTTAACAGAGCAGTCTTGAGTGGGTTGTTATTTTGCTAAATTTATGTTCATAACTGTCTTTTTGCTTAAGTTAATCAGAATCAGACCATCAAAACGTTCACATGCTTATTTTTAAAAATGGTTTATTATACCTAATAAGTTTTTTGTGTGTACTTCAACAGCATGGACTTCAGAGAGCTGCGTTTTGCTCGTTCCTTGCAGTTCGCTATCCAAGAGATAAACAACAGCTCTGATCTCTTACCAGGCATCACATTAGGGTACCATATATATGACTCTTGTGGCTCTGTGCCAATGGCAAACAAAGTATCATTTCAGCTTGCCAACGGACTAGATCTCATATTTAACGACACTGATTCCTGTGCAAAATCAGCTGCAGTTCTTGCACTAGTTGGAGAATCTGGTTCCACACCATCTATAAGCATGTCAAGGCTTTTCGGTCCTTTTGGAATTCCACAGGTGTTTGCTCAGTAAAACTATATTTTAGTCTTCTAAGAGATCTCTAAAATAAATAAAAATGTGGCGTTATGCCAGAAACTCAAAAATCATTGTATTTTTGCCATATGGATAACACAGATGGAAAAACTTTGAAAAAATGTGTTAAAATGAACATCTGTCAACATTTCTCACAAGACATATAATGAGTGTATTATTGTAATAGGATCAAAAAGGTTTACTTAAAGTCCTTGTATGTTTGGAAACATTTTATTTTAAAAGTTTTCTTCCCCTCTCGGTGCACTATAGGCGAGTCATTACGCAACATGCGCGTGTCTCAGTGACAAGCGGCAGTATCCTACTTTCTTCAGGACCATCCCCAGCGATCACCATCAAGCGGCCGCACTGGCACGGATGGTCAAGCACTTCGGGTGGACGTGGATCGGGGCTGTGCGCAGTGATTCAGACTACGGGAACAATGGCATGGCATCATTCCTGAAGGCTGCGGAGGAGGAGGGAATCTGTGTGGAGTATTCCGAGGCCTACTACAGGACCCAGCCGCGCAGTAAACTGAAAAGAGTTGCTGATGTCATTCGCAGATCAACGGCTCATGTAATAGTTGCCTTCCTGGCCTCAGGTGATATGAGACTTCTCTTAGAAGAGCTGAGTCAGCAGCCTCCTCCTCCGATGCAGTGGATTGGCAGCGAGGCGTGGGTTACAGACCCAGAAATGCTGCGGTTTAATTTGTGTATCGGTGCTGTAGGCTTTGGAATCCCACGGTCTGTTATCCCGGGATTTCGTAAATTTTTACTTGACCTGTCTCCAGAGCAGGCGCTGAAATTTCCCCTGTTGACAGAATTCTGGGAAAGCTCATTTAGCTGTAGTCTAAAACGGCAGACAGGTTCTTCAACTGGTATGCCAGCATGTGATGGCACAGAGGACCTGCTTGCATTACAGAACCCGTACACAGACACGTCCCAGTTGAGAATCACTAACATGGTGTACAAAGCCACATATGCTATAGCTCATGCCCTACATGGCATTGTCTGTAACGGAAAGTATTGTGACAAAAACATCAAAGTTGAGCCCAGACAGGTATGGTTTCTTATTGTGGAATACTTTTTTTTTTTTTTTTTTACAATACGTTTACAAACGAGAATGAAAAATTCTCATTAAAATACAGTATTATTTATTTACATTTTGTGTAGAACAACTATATTTTTACAACAACACCCACTATTTAAGCTACTGATTATCAGAAAATAATTTTAGTCACAACCCCGTGTCATCACAATTTTTCATGTCTATCATGCAGGTTTTTGATCAGCTCAAACGAGTGAACTTTTCAAAAAATAATTATTCTGTTTCATTTGATGCCAGTGGAGACCCCGTGGCCACCTATGAACTTGTGAATTGGCAGCTTCAGGGAGACGGTTCAGTTGATTTTGTTACAGTGGGTCAATATGATGCATCCCAGCCTAAAGGCCAAGAATTCAGTCTGAACAGAGCTATCTTTTGGTATGATGGCAGTGAAAAGGTATAAGATGTGTTACGAGTGTTGTGAAATACCCCTGTTTTTGTATTTTTCTGATGACATATTTTCTTCTAACAATATAAAAGGACAGTGTCATAAATTTATGTCCTACACTTCTATTAAATCAAGTAATAAATTTTTTTAAAGTGTATTATTCATTGAGAAAAAATAAGTTTTGGTTCATTTCTGACTCTGATGCTGTTTGTCACCTGCAGGTGCCTGTGTCTGTGTGCAGTGAGAGCTGTCCTCCAGGTTCTAGGAAGGCTGTGCAAAAAGGAAGACCTGTCTGCTGTTATGACTGCATCAACTGTGCAAAGGGAGAAATCAGTAATGAGACAGGTAATATGTTTAGACACATTATTCTGGATAAATCACAGATGGTTCTGACCCAGTGACATAAAAGACAGTTTATCATAAAGAAAAGAAAGTTCTGGTTTAAAACTCATGCACAAAGTTCTTACAAATCTTGGGTACGATGGGGTAAGAATAAGATGTTTTTTTTTTACTGTTGACCATAAACGGCACAAAATCTCAGCTTTTGACGAATGGCTACTCTATTTTTAATTTTGTCACTTTATGTAAATATCAAGTCTATTTGTAAGATTAAGTCAGTCGAAATAGTTTTGAGGTTAATTTATCTAATTTTGAAATAGTGACAATGACAATGTCAAAATAGTGACGTTGTATTATTGTTGAACATCAGCGTTTTTAGTTTCTGTTTGGTAATTGGGAATTTGTCACAGATAAACGTTTTTGTATTACTGAAAAAATTCAATTAGACCCATGGAGTAAGATGCCAGTGTTTTGTACAGTATTACCTTATTGAGGATTAGTGAATGTTTGCACCTTTTGTAAAAGTACCCCCAATCGTCCTTAGTGTGAAAAGATGGATCTCAAAATTAAATATGCAAAAGATGCTGGAAAACCAAAGAGTATGCAGGACCTGCAGGATTTTGTTTGAAGAACAGTGGGCAGTTTACAACATCTGTTTTGTTAAAATAATTATTTAGGGCAGTAGTAAATAAAAACATTATGCAAATTTTATTTCTTTATTATTTATTAAAATGTTTCAAAGTGTATGTAAACTTGGTATAATATGTAGGTAAACGTTATTTACAGCATTTTAATGTAGGACAAAAATGAGCACCATATCATAGATCCTGCTTTTTCCACTGAGTTGATCATTCTAAAACAACATAGTCTGATAACCTGTTTGTCTCCATTTTCTTTCTGTGGTTCATGAATGACTTTTAAGTGCTGATTTCTTCATCTTCCAGATTCTTTAGATTGTCACAAATGTCTACCTGAGTACTGGCCCAATAATGAGAAGGACAAGTGTCTTCCTAAACCAGTGGAGTTTCTCTCCTGGGATGAGATCCTTGGGATTATCCTGGCTGCTTTCTCAATTGTGGGCTCTTTAGTGGCTTTGAGCATGGCTTTTGTGTTCTACAAAAACAGGGCCTCTCCGATAGTAAAAGCCAACAACTCAGAGCTGAGCTTCCTGTTGCTCTTCTCACTGACTCTGTGTTTCCTCTGTTCACTTGCTTTCATCGGTCGGCCCACTGATTGGTCCTGTATGTTGCGTCACACAGCATTTGGCATCACTTTTGTCCTCTGTATCTCTTGTGTTCTGGGGAAAACAATAGTGGTGTTAATGGCTTTCAGGGCTACACTTCCAGGAAGTGATGTTATGAAATGGTTTGGGCCTGCACAACAGAGACTTAGTGTTTTTGGTTTCACTCTTGTACAGGTACTGATATGTGTGCTTTGGTTAACAATATCTCCACCATATCCTTACAATAATATGCAACACTACAAAGAAAAGATCATTCTAGAATGCAGTTTAGGATCAGCTGTTGGTTTCTGGGCTGTACTGGGTTATATTGGCCTCCTAGCTTTCCTTTGCTTTATTTTAGCTTTTCTGGCCAGAAAGCTCCCTGATAACTTCAATGAGGCTAAATTCATCACATTCAGTATGCTCATATTCTGTGCTGTTTGGATAACATTTGTTCCAGCTTATGTCAGCTCTCCAGGGAAATTTACTGTAGCTGTGGAGATATTTGCCATTTTAGCTTCAAGCTTTGGTCTGATTCTCTGTATTTTTGCTCCTAAGTGTTTCATTATTATATTTAGGCCAGAGCAGAATACTAAAAAACACCTAATGAGTAAAGTACCGTCAAAAGCCCTCTGAGTGCAATCACCGCAGTGGTGCATGCACTCGCAAATTACATATTCTGTGATTTTAACACATCAGTTGTTATACTTCTTTTTTTCTTAATGGTTGTGCTTGTAACAGTTATGTTAAAAAAGAAAAACAAGATGGAAAAATATATAATGAAATCATAAGTATGTCAATTTATATTTTTTAGTAAATTCTCTTTACAATTTTGTTTGCACATGCCAACTTTGATACTTCATTTTATAAAATGAAAGGCAAAGGTTTTTGGTAACACTTTCTATAAAGCCTGTATTTATAATGCATTATAAGAGTATTTTTTAATACATTATAATACATGCATAATGCCTTACAAACAACCCTATAATATGTTGTATCATCTGATAAATAATCACAACACTTACAATACATTATAATACTTACCTATTTGTAGTTATAACATTTAAAAGTGCAATGCATTATAACACAAAATGAAGCCTGTATTTATAATGCATCATAAGGGCATTCTTAATGCATTATAATGCACGCATAATGCCCTATAAACAACCTTATACACAACATGCACAATGCAACATTTAGAGTGTGCATGGAAGATATACAAAATGGCTATATAGCGCCACCGTGGCAACAGGACAGCAAAACTTTTGAAACCGCACCTCAAGGTCATTGTCACATCCTGCAACTGGAGTGCCCATGAGCTTCTTCAGAGGGCACTCCTTTTGTCTCTGTGTTAATATTAAGGACTACATTCCCCACAATCCTTTGCCTGAACTCATTATGGCTTCATTCAGTACACCTGTGTATTGTTTCCTTGCTTGCTCTGGAATCCCCATAGGGATCCCACTGCTAGTGGCCATTTTGTGTGTTTGGGCCACACACACCCTATCAGCTCATGAGTCCGCTCCAGAGCCCGCTTTAGCCCATGAATCCACTCCAGAACATGCTCAAGCCCCCGAGCTCCCTGCCTGTCCTGTCTCGACAACGGAGGTCATCAATGAACTTCCTGTTTGCCCTGTTATTGCCACATAGGCCATTATTGAACTGCCTGTCTGTCTCGTCTCGGTCAGAGAGGCCGTTCTAAGTCCCAGAGTCTCGTCCGAGAAGACAACGATAAAATACTCTGCTCACCTTGTCATAGACAGTATTCCTGGATGTGATGCCTGCCCTGTTATGGTCAAAGAGACTATAAATAAACCCTCTGTTTGTTTTGACACGACCCCTGAGGCCAACCCTAACCTCTGTGCTCTGTGTTCCAGTTTCTCCTGATCAGCAGCGGTGGTCTCCAGTTCCTCCAGATATGCCCTGGGGATCTTCAACTCCAGCGTGGTGGACTTTGGCCCCGCCAGCTCAATCGTCGTGGTCACCAGCTCCTTCCACTCCGCCGTGGGGGTTTTCAGTCCCATCTGCTCTACTTTGGTGGTTATCTGCTCCACCATTGTGGCCTTCTGCTCTGCCCTGGCCACCTGCACCACCATCTCCATTCTTGACACCATCCCTGCCTACTCCGCCCTGGCCACTTGCTCTGCTGGCTCCACCCTGGCTACTCAATCCGCCTCTGTCTCCAGTACTGCTTCCTCTCCACGGACCTGGCCCTCTGTCCCTCCCCCTGTTCCACCTTCGCTCCACCTCCCTCCTGGATTTTATTTGTCTGTTGTTGGAGCGTCTGGTAGCCGCTCCGTAAGTGTCCTCCAGTGCCCTCCAGGGCACTCCTTTTGTCTGTGTTAATATTAAGGATTACATTCCCCACAATTCTTTGCCGGGACACATTATGGCTCCATTCAGTACACCTGTGTATTGTTACCTTGTTTGCTCTGGCTTATTTAAGCAGTGTCGTCTCATGCTTTCTTTGTGTAGTCTTGCTAGTATGTTGCCACTGTGTGTCTGAGCTAATGTATTCTTGTCCTGGATCCTGTGTTCTTGACTTCTGCCTGGTTGTTTATATTTGACCCTGTTAGGATTATCTTGATTTCAGCATGTTTGGACCATTGCCTGCTTTTGACTACTCCTTGGACTACCCTTAACCATCTGGGGTCGGCGGTATCGCCGGCGATACCAGCTCACTTTTTTCCTTATCAGTGCAAAAGAGACTCAAATTACTCTGTTGATTTTGATTTTACATATAAGTGCTGTACATCATTAGATCTATTTTTTTGTGGGTACTCACAATAAAAACAAAGTGTTGTGCTTTTCGTCAAATAAAGAAAAATAAACATGATGCGCGTTTTGCCTTCTCTCTGTCAGTGAGGTCCATTCTGAAACGCGTCCGTAAAATTAACTGTAACTGTCAATACTTGTCACAGAGATACGAGAGATTTCTCTTTATGAAGCTGAAATTCTCTTCTTTTAAATGAAGTAATTTATTTAAAAAATATATATTTCCAGTTTATGTAATCTGTTTGAAACCAAGGAGAGGTACAGTTTTTTTCGTTCTCCCTTCATTATCTTTAATGAGCCGAGGCCGCCACGCCCCCAGAGCTTTTCACATGGTAAATAGGTGATCTAACGGTATGCATCGCACACGCCCAGCAGCGATCAATGGCATAAAAACACATTTCTTCATCAGATTCACTGATAGTTCATCGCGTTTTGAGAATGGCACGCTACTCCTTTAAATGATTCTGGACAGCGAGGAAGGATTCACCTTTTCCTCAGAGGAATTTGAAACTCGGACCACCAACGGCTGCATTTTGAAGACCGAATTGACCCCGCCGAGGATACAAGTTCGGAGTAAGTTGGTTAGTGTTATATAATTCCTTTTCCGATTATAGAGCTCAAATGAATTTTCAGACTATATTTTGCCTAGTTTTGGCTAGCTTTTGACATAGGAAAGATTACCTCACAGTCACAATATCCCTATACGTAGGCCTATACGCTCGTGTAAACTTTTTAAATGTGATATTAGCCTACTACATGTATTTCACTCAGTTTTATCAGTTTATGACACTGATTATCATGCTAAAATACTGCCTTATGCGTAATTTATTTTGTTTGCGAATAACTGCTTAGGTTATATAATGATTTAGTGAAATATATTTCAGCCTGCGGTAAAATATGTGATACTGTCTAAATACAATATATTATTTATGTATAAATGTTCAGTTAGGCTAACTGAAATAAAACCATGTCTATATTGTGAAGGGTAGTCAACTTTAGCATGGGTGTGTTCACTTATTCTAAGCACTGTGTGTATATATATATATATATATATATATATATATATATATATATATATATATATATTTAAATCGCAATTTTAACCAGAAAAA
Organism: Tiaroga cobitis; assembly: GCA_030578255.1. NCBI lineage: Eukaryota > Metazoa > Chordata > Actinopteri > Cypriniformes > Leuciscidae > Tiaroga > Tiaroga cobitis. Next base: position 2,381,860 of record CM060608.1, read on the forward strand.
TCTACAATGCATGCCCAAAGTCGTGCAGCCATATAGTTTCTCTTGTTATCAGCATGTTCAAAGGTGTTTATTTTTTTTAATTTTCATTTTTTACAGGGAGAGATGCCACTGATGAGTCCTGCTGACTTCAACATTCAACAGTCATGAACATGGTAAAATGAAAAATCAAACACCTTGGAAATGACCGGTATGTACTATGTTTCAATGGCACGAAGTTGTGTGACTGTTCAAGCCTATGTCTTTAGATCAGTGTGTTTACTAATGTGCTTTGTTGTCCTTTGTTGTGTATCTTTGGATTATGTTGTGTTGTAAATAAATCCAAACAATCTAAAAGCCATTCTTTTTTAAATCTCCTAATTCTTTGTGCAAGGCTCCTTATAATGATATGGCCTGATAGCACCTAATAGGGCCATTATGGGAGGGTCTTTGTCTTTCTCAGGTGTGAAATGCATACATATTAATGAGAGATCACGCTTCCTTGCATAAAGCTTTCTGACACAAAACACGTCATTAAAAATGTAAAAATACTTTATTGTCTTATCTGAATGAGTAGTCAGGATGATTCTCACATAGTTTTGGAGCAAATATTCTAGGCTATGTGATACAATTTTCAAAAGTCTTGTGAAGAAATAATCAATATGTGTTTTGTGGCCTTATTTCAACAACTTTCATTTTTATTTTTTTCAATAACCACGCATAAACATTATTCTCTTAAAAATACAAACATGTACATAGATGTTGCTTAGATATTATGGTAGCCCAGTTTGTGCTATATAGAGTGAATTTGCACCTTTGCCATTAACATGTTTATAAATAACTGAAAAAAGCACAAATGTAAGGGCATATCAGAATATCCCAATGGCCCCAAAAACACCTCAGACCCCAGAGGGTTAAAGCGTAAAGCCTTGTTTATACTCGACGCGTCCGCATGAGCCCAAAGGTGTCCCCTAGACACCATTTACTACACACAATAGGCTTTTTTTCTCTGATTTTGAAAACTCTTCGCGATCGACTTAAAATGCTTCCAAGATCGACGGGTTCGTGATTCCTGTAACGTTACTGTTTTATGGTCAATGACAAGAGTACTAATCAGCTGTCTCACGAACGTAACCAGCACATTTATCCCCACATAGCAAAGCCATAACACAGCGAGGGAGAACTAAGTTACATGAAACAATCCAACTACATATTTTACACCACTGACAAGTCACTACTCACGGTGTTTATGGGTAGCTTCTAGGTTTCTGCGGCTTCTCTTTCAAGGTAGTGACGAAACGCGCTCTGTAGCGCTGTTTGTGCGCGTTCGGCTACGGTAGAAACATGACGTCACAATATGTCGACCTTCATAGAAGGGGATTCCCGCGGTTATGTAGATATAAATGTCTCATTCTAAGGTAATAAAAACATTACGGTTTATTAAGTAAGTTCTTTATACACCACTGAAAACATAGTTATGGATGTCATTTTGCATTTCTGTTAATAGATACTCAAAATTTTTACTGATTGCACCTTTAAGTGGAAAAAATTATGTTGATTGTGTGTTAAAAATCATACCCTTAATAGTTATAACGACAAATAGGTAAGCATTATTCATGAGGATACAACACATTATAAGTTTGTTAATAAGGCATTATGCGTGCATTATAATGCATTAAGAATACCTTTATGATCCAATACGTGTTACCAAGTATTTTTAGGTGTTCAAGCACGAAGTGCTGAAAACCTATTGTAATTGCTATTTGAAAAAAATAATTCCCCTAAAACGCATCGTGCAGCCCAAACCGTAAGGCCTAGAGACTTGAAACTCGGCCAGATGGTAGGCCACACTTTTGGGGAGAACCTTTCAGAGTATGACCCCGATTGGCCCATAGGTGGCGCTACAGCAACCAAAAGTACTAAATTGCTCATAACTCTTAGACCGTTGGTCCTAGAATCAAGTTTTTACGCCACCGTGTTCCTTGGCTCAAGACGGACAAGATGTGTATCTCGGATTCCGATCAAGTCAGAACATGTGACACATGACTCTAAACAAGCATGAACAATTTCAGACAGATCGTACAAAACATGCCTCTATAAGAATTAAAAAGGTGAAAATTATATGAACAATGGCATATTAAGTCAATAAGTGGTATTCTACTGCCCCCTGCTGTTTAAAATAGTCATTTTGGCATGCTACTAACTCATATAATTCTATAATTCTTATTTAAACTTTATAAAATCACTAATTTAACATTTACACTCACATTTAGTCACATTTCATCTATTGAAGTATTGCTACTGACTATTGTAGCACTTTGAGAAATGTGAATCCTGAAGGAGACTTGCAGTAAACATTTTTTTTCCATCACATAGTTCAAATGTCTGTATCTACAACATAATGTGTGTGTGTGTAGTCCTATATTTCTGAATAAATGCTGAATAATCGGATTAATAGATTACAAATACATTATGTGAAATGCTTATAGACCATTAAAGTATATTTTCATAATGACAGATCCCAATAGCATTCAAAAAATCAACAACAACATTTGTCTGTGTGTGTGTGTGTGTGTAAGCATATGTCTGCACTAAGAGTAAGAGTTCTGCACTAAAGCAAACCTGTTTTTCCATGTTAACTATTATAAGACAATCATTTTTTTGTCAGTTTATCACTTCATTGCTATTGACACTTCAAATCAATGCTAGCAATGTGGTAAATCATGGTAAATCACGATACAAACATGGTAAATCATAGTAAATAATACTATTACATGATGTATCATGGCAAATCATGCTAGCAATGTGATGAATCATCTAGAATGTGGTATATCATGGTAAATCATTCTATAACATGGTAAATCATGGTAAAGTATGATAAATCATGCTAGAATCATATTAAATCATACTAGAATGTGTTCAATTGTGGTAAAATATGCTGAAACAGTGTAAATCATGGTTAATCATACTAGAACTTGGTATATCATGGTAAACTATGGTAAATCATGCTAGATTCATGGTAAATCATACTGGAACATTGTAAATCAGGAAAAATCACACTAAAATTTGGTATATCATGGTAAATCATACTAAAACAAGGTCTATTCCATCTATAATGTCAGTGGCTAAATGCTTGCTTCATAAAACTTAATGTCTTTTGATGCTTTTGAGCGTAACTGCCTTAACTGCCTTAACTGCTTGAACACCGGTAAATGCTGCTTGTTCTTTATTATTATTTAAAATGGCTTTATTTATGTCAAAGCGGGTATCAAGTAATTATAATTACACATATGACAATAAAATACAGAAAATTAACTAAAATTAGTTATTTATTCCATTCAAGTGACAGACTAGTGGCTCCCATATATTTAAAGAATACAGCAATCATAGGCAAACAGTATGATAAACAGGAATGAAATGCTGTCCAGATGGACAGGGTCAGTGTCATGTTGATAACATGACACTGTTTCATTTCATTTGGACATTTTTCCAGTCATTCCCTTCTTAGTGTTTAAATCAGGCCTCAACAGAATTACATAGCATTTAGGTATAAAAATACAAAACAGAAGTCCAAAAGTGGAAGCTAGAATGGCAAATATCTCAACAGCCACTGTGTATTTCCCTGGTGAGCTGTTGTATGCTGGTATAAAAGAGATCCACACAGCAAAAAATATGAGCATACTAAAAGTGATGAGCTTAGCTTCATTAAATGAATCTGGAAGTTTCCTTCCAAGGAAGGCGAGAGCAAAGCACATAAAAGAGAGCAGCCCAATATAGCCCAACACCAGATAAAATCCTAGTGGCCACACATCTTTACATTCTACTACAATCTTACCACCCTGATAGGATGTGTTTTTGTAGGGGTAAGGAGGTGCTAGTGCCAGCCAGCAAGCACACAGGATAACTTGGCCTGTCGTGCAGCAAAAGATGAAAACCCTTTGCTGTGGAGGGCCAAATAGCTTTAGAGAAATGGAACCAGGCATAGTGGAATGAAAGGCCAAAAGCACCACAATGGTCTTGACCAGTATGCATGAGATACATAGAACAAAGCTGATTCCAAACGCAGCTTGGCGGGCACGGCATGTCCATGGTGAGGGCCGGCCCACAAACACCAGTGAGCAAAGAAAGCAAAGTTTGAGAGACAACAGCAATAGAAAACTCATCTCAGAGTTGTTGGCCTTAACGATGGGTGTGCTTCGAAAAAGAAAGAAAATCACTGTGATAACAGTTGCCACAGCGACGCCAAAGAGAGACAAAGAAATGAGAATGATGCCCATGATTTCACGGTATGACAGAAACTCCTCTATGCCAGCAACACAAGAAATCCTTTCTTTGTTTGGCCAGTAGTACTGGGGACACTTGGTACACTCAGTAGCACCTGGTAGACATAAACAGACACAGACATCTGGTCAACCAGATTTTCCATATAGCACACATTAATACAAAATTATCTGGAATACTTGATTCTGTTTGGTCATTCAGCAGTCAGATGTTTCCTATACACTCATGTGTATAACTGCCCTAGTAAAAAATAACTTATACCACAATCTATTTAAAATACATTTATTTCACACTAAGTATACTTTAAAACCATTAAAGGGTTAGTTCACCCAAAAATGAAAATTAAGTCATTAATCACTCACCCCCATGCTGTACCAACCCCGTAAGACCTTCGTTCGTCTTCGGAACACAAATGAAGATATTTTTGATTAAATGTGACAGCTGGATCACTCCTCCATAGGCTCCCTAAGGGAATGAATCCTGACGGCCCAGAAAGTCAATGAAGAAAATGTTTAAATATTCCATGTCACAACAGTGGCTCAACTATAAGTTTATCAAGCGACGAGAATACTTTTTGTGCGAAAAAACAAACAAAAATAATGACTTTATTCGACTATTCCTTTTCTTCCTTGTAGGCCTGAAACGAGACTTCAAGAGATTTCCACGACGCGCATGCGCGAGAACTTAACTGAAGTAGTTGAAGGAGATCGCAATTCTCGCGCATGCGTCGTGGAAATCTCTTGAAGTCTCGTTTCAGGCCTACAAGGAAGAAAAGGAATAGTCGAATAAAGTCGTTATTTTTGTTTTATTTCCGCACAAAAAGTATTCTCGTCGCTTGATAAACTTATAGTTGAGCCACTGTTGTGACATGGAATATTTAAACATTTTCTTTATTGACTTTCTGGGCCGTCAGGATTCATTCCCTTAGGGAGCCTATGGAGGAGTGATCCAGCTGTCACATTTAATCAAAAATATCTTCATTTGTGTTCCGAAGACGAACGAAGGTCTTACGGGGTTGGTACAGCATGGGGGTGAGTGATTAATGACTTAATTTTCATTTTTGGGTGAACTAACCCTTTAACATAATTTATTCATATATCACTTAAAACTTTCTGATATCAAATTATTTTTAAACTTTATTTGTAGTATTTCTTTATTGCACAATGCACATTTCTTAATATAATGCCAAAAATCTTTTAATATCAATATTAATAATAAGGATGGTATTAGCTCTGTATAATATCAGTCTTTAAATGCAAGATATTTAATGTGTACCTAAAGTATACGTACTTGCAATAGTTCCACTTTAGCACAATTAAATACACTTAAGTATATCTTTAGTTGGACCTCAGCACTACTTCCGCACAATTAAGGTGCATTAAATACAAAATTTGTTGTTCCAATTTAGCAGACTTTAAGTATACCAGTTTAGTATACTAAAAGCGCACTTGCAGAGTTTTTTATTAAGCACATACATATGTAAATATATTTGTACTTTTTTTCAAATACATTTTAGTATTTTTTTTTCTCTCGGGTGAAACTGCTGTTACTTTCATATCACATTGCAGACTCGCTCTCTTGTGTCATACAAACGTAACGGGCACCATTGTGTCTTTCTGTTATTGATATTGATGTAGTTAAAATCACTGACTTTAATATTGGTTTTACTGTAATATTGTTGCAGTGTCTCGATTTCTTGCCCTATAGAGCATTGTTGGGCTTTGGGCTAATAAACAGTTAAAATTGATAGATAGATCGATAGATCATCTAAGCTATCATATATTTACCTGATATATTGCTGATTTCCCCTTCAGCACAGGGCAAACAGTCAAAGCAGCAAAGAGGCTGTCCCGGTCGAGTGGCCTGGCGTGTTCCAGGGGGACAAGGAGGGGTGCATAAAGAAACAGGAACCTGCATACAAAACATTATAACATCAGGAATCTCCCAAAACTTACAGCTCTACAACTGTTTGCCATAGGGGCACAGGCTCACCTCAGTGTGTCCCCCTGCCCACCGAATTAACCCTTCATCTATCTTAAGCTGCTGTCCATGTGGGGCAGAGCCATCATAAGTGCCCACCATCTGAAACCGAATGGTACCCCTTCCATTTCTCTGCCAGTTTATGATGTCATAGAGGGGCACAGGCTCTCCATTGTTGTCAAAGTACACCTTCTCTTTGAACTGGTTTGTAAAATTTACTTTTTTCAGGTAGTGAAGAAGCTATTTAATTAGTTAAGGCAAGCAATATAAAATGTACATAAATATAATTACAGTATGGAATATACATTTGAATATAATTGTTTAGCAAAATAATAATTTGTACACATTTTAAAATTGCTAACATACAAGAAGGTTCGGACAAACGCATGAATATTACCTGCCATGTAGAGAACTTTGATTCAGTTTTGCAGAAGTGGTCTGAGCTTTGTTCCTCAGAGCCACATTGTAACAGCTGATGTAGAGCATGAGCAATAGCATACACTGCTTTATAGACATTGTATGAAATCCTCACCCTTGATACATCAGTGTAGCTATTCTCAGTCTCCATCAGATCCTCTGAGCCAGTACAGAGCGGCAACTCAGAATCACCACTGGCCTCATAACCTAGGCTGCATCCAAACAGTTCCTCCCAAAACATGTTATTGAAAACAGATTCGGGTCTAGGTGAAGGCCTTACCCTAAGGAGAAACTCAGCCAAGCCTGGAATAGTAGTGCCCCTGAAGGAAAAGCCCACTGTTCCAGCCAGGACAGGGTGAAGTTCAGGGATAGTGAGAAGTTTGGCTGTCACCCAGGCTTCACTGGCCACCCACTGCCACCTCGTCAAATTCCTGCGAGCCACTTCAGCCAGGAGCTCCAGCAGCTGCCCTTCAGTGGCAAATGCTATAATCACTCGTGCTGTGGAACCCTCCAGGCTATTAAGAATAGCATGCATTTGTGCCTGGGAAGGTGCTTTTGGTATAGTGTGGTGAAAGGCTATGCAGCCACCGACTCTTTCAAGCTGCTCAGTAAAGGCCTGGATACCATAGTGACTGTAGTCGTCATCTGTGCCCACTGTGCCCACCCAGCGCCAGCCAAAGTGGGAAACCAACTGGACCAGTCCCTGCACCTGAAATACATCACTGGGAACAGTACGAAGGAAAGAAGGGTATTCCTTCTTATCTGTGAGACAGGTACAGGTCGCAAAGTAGCTTATCTTGAAGTGGGGTCAGTAGAAAAAGATCAAGATAGAAAAACAGAAAAAGGGAGATTAGGGGAGATGTAAAAGGTGAAAGCAAGATCTTGAATTAGTGTTTTTGGCAGAGTTTGTTTTTCTAACATTGTAAAGAAATAAAATCGTAAAATTGCTAAATCTAAATTTTGGAGAAGGAGTAAACTTAAGAATAAACAGTAGAACAGTGTACATACATATATTTTGTTGCACTGATTTCTTTTTTCTTTTTTTTTTGTTCCCTAGAGGTTTTCCCTTTGTTTGGTGCTGAAGCAACTATGTCAAATGCAAATGAAAATTTTCACAATAACTAAAATTCACAGTAATCAATAGCATCTGGTAGAACCAGTAGAATGAATAATATGCACTAAAAGCCCTGTTAAAGATTTTTGCAGGATCATAATCGGCATGTTATTTATTCAATACTATATGATAACAGACAGTATTAGTTTATAGCTGTGAGTATTTCTGATATGCTTTTTTTATGAGCATTAAACGTTTTAATAAATGCAAGTTCCTTGAAGGCGGACATGTTTATCAAGACATGAAAATTAGAGGGGTAAAACAGAGTTTATACATATTCACAGAGCTTATATATATATGCTCAACACATTATTTTGCTCACAGTTATACACTGTTAAAGGCCAGGAAGGTAGATAAATAAATATCTATAATTATCACCTCTTACTCAGACTCTTACCAGTGGAATTCCAAATGGACCCAAAGTTTGTGCCACGGCCCGTGTAGGCGAAGATGATGCCAGACCTATGACAGCTGGCACCGGGGCAGTGGAAAGGCATTTGGCACTGCCAGCAGCATCAGCCTGTGTTTGACTGGAGGTGCCGTTCACCAGGAAAAGCACACTCCGCAGGCTTGTGTGCACATGATCACAGCTATCCAAGATCCGATAACCTAGTGTCACTCCTGGTAATAAACTGGAATTATTGTTGATTTCTTTGATGGCAAACACCATTGTTTGGACCCAGCGGAATGCACGAAAATCAAACCTGTTGAGAAGATGGACAGAGAGCAAAAATAACAAAGATAGAGCTGATTGTAGCAGTTATGAAAAGGTCTGAAAAAGAAAACCGTTCATAAAAGTGATGAATATCATCCTTTTAGCATAATTATACAGCATATGTTATGAGTAATAAAACCTGCATCTCATTCATGTTACATTTAAGGTTTATATTCATTCTTTTAAACCAACTGGCATTTTATCTTTTCATTGCTGTTCTCCATTCTCTGCATGCCGTTTCAAACACACCCGCTGCACTCTTGATGTTGTGGCTGTTCAGAGTAATTATGGTCCGTTTGCAAAGCTATGTAGTGCATGGGAAAGAGCCCTCCAATTACAATATCACCATCTTGTTCCAGTACTGGTGAATTAAAATCACCCAATGTCCAGCACCTATTGTCCATTGAGGTGCAGAGAATTACTGAGAAGTACACCAGAACCAAAAGACCCAATGGTGCCAGTTCACTCACTGGCATCTTACTGGCCATTGATGCATCTTTCAAATCCAACCATGGAAACAGCTAGTGAGGACACCAGAGTGTATGGAAGTCTAGAATTCCCAGCTATATATAATATATCACAATGATGCCAAATGATACATCAGAGACTGGCCAATGATATACATTGTGGGTGGTCTCCCAGGTCATGTGATTTAACAGTGTTTCAGATCAAAGTGCCTTGAAATGCATTAGGGATCATTCTAAAACTTTTGAAACTTTACTCATTTCAATTTATTTATGAGGTTTGATAAACAAGGTTCGGGAGGAGCAGGTGCAGTTAATTAACCCAATCAGCACAAGTGGAGAGCAATCAGTAATCAATCTAGGACAAGATAAATAACAGCAGAACCCACACTTGTTCCTCGACAGTTTATCAGCATTTGGCCCCGCAGTACCTTCCTAACATGTCCGAATCGAGCTCTTCCCGTTTGATGAAGAATCTTTCGTCCTTCAGGATTAGGAATCTTTGCCACAATCCTCTGGTATTATCTTGTGGGCGTCAGGCCAAGCAAACGGGTCCTCGCCACCGCGGGCGAAACATCCGCAATCTACTTCCGCGTATTTCTTTAAACCGGACCATTCAATAATTCCTGCCATAGAAAAATGATCATAAGGCAATGCCGCCCTCTTAATTCGAAGGAACGGGTCTTCCTCCAGCCTCAGGGCGCCCTAAGTAAGCCGCGCTGCAGATTCAGTCCCGGTCAGTCCACACTCAACATCTGCCGGGTCAACTCTGTGACTGCTCAGCCCAAAACCTTTTCGTTTTCTGTCCCTAATTGAACTTCGCATCACTTCAGTTGTTGAATCACGAGCAAGTTATGCTATCTGGATACTAATTTTGATCGGGGGAACACGCGTTTTAAATAGTTTCCGTACAAATGATTTGCCGTTTCATTAACGCGATGCTTCATTAACGCGTTCATTAACGCGATGCGACAATAGGTCGCACATTACGTGCAGATTGCACACAGAATCATTAAGAACCTTTCGTTAACACTGTCCTGCAATTTATTTACAAAAATCACTTGGAAACTTAAAGTTATAGCATAAACGTATTTTTATTTATTTTCTGAAGTAGGCTAGTTTAAACCCACAGCTTCACTATTGTTTTTCTGATTCAGAACGAACAAATCGGCAGGGAATATGACCCATAGAAATGACCAAAATAAACTGAGAAAATAAGAACATTTTCGTACGTTTAATAATCGATCTCTCAGCCCGCACAGTTTCTGCTGAGCTCGGGATTCCAATTGCACAGGTTAAAACCATGGGTTCAGCCTCGTCCATTTGAATTCTGGGCATTAACTTGGATACAGTTGTTTTCCAGGCCTCAATGCACAAGAAAAATCGATAGGATATTTTTGATCTCGTCAACCTTCCCACTGTTCTAAAACGCCAACTGCTATCTTTGCTCGGCCACTTAAACTTCAGCTGCGCATAATCCTGCAAGGATTTAATCTCTCACCACCTCTTCGCGTTTTTGATTAACGCGCAAGAAGACGAGCATCGGCCCACCAGGCCCCAATCTACTCCTCCCTTTGCTCAGCCTCACACCAGAGGAACTCAATTTGTCCAGGTAAATTTCTCCACTGCCGCAGCAGTGATGTCTTCTCTGCTCCCGCAGGAGCTCATTTCTCCAGGTAAGTTTTCTGCTCCCGCAGGAGCTCTGTTTCTCTGGACACAAGTTTGACCCATGCTTTTTTGCTTAAAGTTGAAGACCCAACTTTGTGTATGTTTTGTAAAATTCCCTTATCTGTCAAACATGTTTTATTAGATTGTTCTGGCCTTAACGCAAGCAGAATGCTCTTTTATGAAATTTCTTCATTGAAGGACATATTTAATGAGATTATGCCTGAAAAGGTTTTGGATTTTTTTTTTTTTTTTTTTTTTTTTTTTTTTTATCATGTTAATTTAAATATATATATATATATATATATATATATATATATATATATATATATATATATATATTATATAATATGACTGGTTGTTTATATTTGCTTTGTTTTTATTGTATTTATATGATATTTGTATTTTTGTAATTGAATTTTGCCATGAAAATAGCTCTGAATGCCGACATGGCATTAAATAAAATAATCTGATTTGTTTCTCTGGCTATTTTCTCCACTGCCGCTGCAGTGATGTCTCCTCTGCTCCCGCAGGAGCTCTGTTACTCTGGCTATTTTCTCCACTGCCGCAGCAGTGACGTCTCCTCTGCTCCCACAGGAGCTCTGTTTCTCTGGCTATTTTCTCCACTGCCGCAGCAGTGATGTCTCCTCTGCTCCCGCAGGAGCTCTTTTTTCTCCAGGTAAGTTTCTCCACTGCCACAGCAGTGACGTCTCCTCTGCTCCCGCAGGAGCTCTGTTTCCCTGGCTATTTTCTCCACTGCCGATGCAGCGATGTCTCCTCTGCTCCCGCAGGAGCTCTGTTTCTCTGGCTATTTTCTCCACTGCCGCAGCAGTGATGTCTCCTCTGCTCCCACAGGAGCTCTGTTTCTCTGGCTATTTTCTCCACTGCCGCAGCAGTGATGTCTCCTCTGCTCCCGCAGGAGCTCTGTTTCCCTGGCTATTTTCTCCACTGCCGCAGCAGTGATGTCTCCTCTGCTCCCGCAGGAGCTCTGTTTCTCTGGCTATTTTCTTCACTGCCGCAGCAGTGATGTCTCCTCTGCTCCCGCAGGAGCTCCTTTTTTCTCCAGGTAAGTTTCTCCCAACCAGTCTCTACTCCCGCAGGAGCTCTGTTTCTCTGGCTATTCTTCCACTGCCGCAGCAGTGATGTCTCCTCTCCAGTACCTCACTATTCAGTTATTCACTATTAATATTCCTGTTAAAACCCCTACGTGATGCCTCTTTCTCTGTCCAGCGAGCATTGGTCTCCCAGTGGATGTTGCATGCATCTATGTTTCCTCTTTCTCTGTCCAGCGAGCATTGGTCTCCCAGCGGACGTCGCATGCTTCTATGTTTCCTCTTTCTCTGTCCAGCGAGCATTGGTCTCCCAGCGGACGTTGCATGCATCTGTTTCCTCTTTCTCTGTCCAGCGAGCATTGGTCTCCCAGCGGACGTCGCATGCTTCTATGTTTCCTCTTTCTCTGTCCAGCGAGCATTGGTCTCCCAGCGGACGTTGCATGCATCTATGTTTCCTCTCTCTCTGTCCAGCGAGCATTGGTCTCCCAGCGGACGTTGCATGCTTCTATGTTTCCTCTTTCTCTGTCCAGCGAGCATTGGTCTCCCAGCGGACGTCGCATGCTTCTATGTTTCCTCTTTCTCTGTCCAGCGAGCATTGGTCTCCCAGCGGACGTTGCATGCATCTGTTTCCTCTTTCTCTGTCCAGCAAGCATTGGTCTCCCAGCGGACGTTGCATGCTTCTATGTTTCCTCTTTCTCTGTCCAGCGAGCATTGGTCTCCCAGCGGACGTTAAAAATATCTCCCGTCCAGCGAGCACTAGTCTCCCAGCGGACGTACTATGTACTTATCTCCAAAACTCTAGTCCAGCGAGCATCAGTCTCCCAGCGGACGTACTACATACTTACCTCTATCACTCTCCCGTCCAGCGAGCATCAGTCTCCCAGCGGACATACTATGTACTTTCTCTAAATCTCTCCCGTCCAGCGAGCACTGGTCTCCCAGCGGACGTACTATGTACTTTTCTCTAAAATATCTCCCGTCCAGCGAGCACTGGTCTCCCAGCGGACGTACTATGTACTTATCTCCAAAACTCTAGTCCAGCGAGCATCAGTCTCCCAGCGGATGTACTACATACTTACCTCTATCACTCTCCCGTCCAGCGAGCATCAGTCTCCCAGCGGACATACTATGTACTTTCTCTAAATCTCTCCCGTCCAGCGAGCACTGGTCTCCCAGCGGACGTACTATGTACTTTTCTCGTAAACTCTCTCCCGTCCAGCAAGCACCGGTCTCCCAGCGGACGCACTACGTACTTATCTCCAAACTCTCTCGTCCAGCGAGCATTTGGTCTCCCAGCGGACGCACTATGTACTTATCCGTAACTTTCTCTCGTCCAGCGAGCATTTGTCTCCCGGCGGACACAGCACGTATCTATCTTTCCATTCCTCCGTCCAGCAAGTCGGTCTCTCAAGCGGTCAGCACGTATCCTCCTTTTTTCTGTCCAGCAAGTATTGGTTTTCAGTGGAATTGACACATATCTATCTTCCCGCCCAGCCAGCATAGTCAAATTCATTCCACCTCGCAGGCGGCGGTAGAACCGAATTTCCTGACGCCTTTTGAGTCACCCAAGTCTGAAGCTACGCGGGCCCTCCCGGTCAGCCGTTTTTGTCAAATCCTGCCACTCCCTGTCCATCGGTCGACGGGACTCACCAGTTAACACCTAGAGATATCCCGGTCAAGAGATCAAGCTTATTGAAAGCCAGCCCGCCAAATTCCCTGCGTCTTTGGGGGGTCTATAGTCTGGCGGCTGTCCTTTGCTCTCCATGCTTTTTGGGGGGAGTACTCTGGGTTCGGGCAGAATTCCGAGCTCGGAGCCCTCCACCCGGACAGCACGCCAAGTACGCACAATCTTTATCATAATAATTATATGTAGATGCGAACTCGTGAAATGAGGTTTGATAAACAAGGTTCGGGAGGAGCAGGTGCAGTTAATTAACCCAATCAGCACAAGTGGAGAGCAATCAGTAATCAATCTAGGACAAGATAAATAACAGCAGAACCCACACTTGTTCCTCGACAGTTTATCAGCATCCCACCTCCACCCCATCTCCTCTCTTTCAGTTCCATCTCTAGTTCCATCTACTCTTACCGGGGGGAGTACTCTGGGTTCGGGCAGAATTCCGAGCTCGGAGCCCTCCACCCGGACAGCACGCCAAGTACGCACAATCTTTATCATAATAATTATATGTAGATGCGAACTCGTGAACTTATTTTATTTGGATTATATTGAAAAATTATCATAAGGCATAATAATATATACATCAGCCTCCACAGTCTGCAGGAACCAAGTCAGGAGGAAATTATATATAGACTATTCCAACACTGCATGAAAGGACATTGCATGTGTCACGGTTCGGGTTTTCTTTCTTGTTCCTGGTTCTTGTCTGTCATGTGATCCCCTGTTCTAGTCATGTGATCTTGCCTTGTGTTCCCCTGTCTGTTGTCATTGGTTGATTGTTTAAATGTTCACAGGTGTCCCTTGTCTCGTTGTTAGTCTAGTATGTATTTAAGCCCTGTGTCTTGTTCAGTCTTTGTGAGTTCTTAATGTTATAGGGTAGTACAGGGGTCGGCAACCTTTTTGTCATAAAGTGCCATTTTTTTAAGTTTCCGAGTTCGTCACTGTGCCACAACCCATATATCCCGCACCCCCATCCCCCCCCCAAACATATTTTAAATATTCATAATGCTACCACAGAAATAGTAAAGACATTTAAATATTTCTCATGAAATTTGTTTTAGATTTGTCATCTTTGTTTTCAGGGCTAAATTACACTTTGAAGAACAGATTGGACCTGGTCATTCATGTGTTTTTACTGACTTCTTTACTTTCAGTTTTGTTAAAAGTGTTACACTTAGGCCTACACTTGACAAAATAACTGTATCTCCGCAAATCTAATATAAATTGAATATTTAATTCCCACGCTATATGCAAATTCAGGTTCGCAAGATATGACCTGCATTTTATTTATCATTAGCTCATTTCAAGAGTGGCATCAACACTGGTAAGATAATTTACTGTCACTACTTTTAATGAAGACAACTGTGTGTTGAGCTTCAGAATGTAAGCTGAACTTTCAGTTTCATTTGCAGCAGTTTGCACGTCGGCTTGCTGAAGAGATGCTCAGCCATATCTGAGGCGATGCGTGTTGCAGCAGCGCTGTCATATCTGTAAACTGGGAGCCGTTATGACGCGCTCTCTCATGTTATTATATTTTTTTTTTTTTACCATTTTAGGAATTTACATTTGTGACTTCAACAATCAGAAGCATTTTGTTCAGTTTCATCTCGAATATGAAAAAGAGTCCTCTGTCGGAGGGCATTTGTCTCACGATTGGATAGCTTTCCGATCAGAGAAAACACATGAAGTGACCAGGTACGCATGAACGGAGTTTCCACATGCATCACAGTCATTTTAATATGTATAGAATGTTTAATAAGGACTCTATACACTTGGTTGAAATGTATAGCATTAACTATTTACAGCGGAACGAGCTGTAAGCTGTCAGTTGGATAACTTGTTTGCGCTGATGCGCAGTGGTCGTGCTAACGGTTTGTTAGAGCTGCACGCTTTCATTGACTTTAATTCTCACACTTTAATAGTATAAATAACTCCTAACTTAATAAAACAAGCTGTTACTACGAGGAATTATTACATCAAAATGTTGATCTGTATGCAGGTGGGAGGTATGCTACTTTATTTGAATGAAATACATACACCTCTCTCGCGCTTGCTTGCGCGTCAGCGATTAACCGCCTTAGGTTGCCGACCCCTACCGCGCTATGTCACGGTTTGGGTTTTGTTTCTTGTTCCTGGTTCTTGTCTGTCATGTGATCCCCTGTTCTAGTCATGTGATCTTGCCTTGTGTTCCCCTGTCTGTTGTGTCATTGGTTGATTGTTTAAATGTTCACAGGTGTCCCTTGTCTCGTTGTTAGTCCAGTATGTATTTAAGCCCTGTGTCTTTGTGAGTTCTTAATGTTGTATGTTGGCTGTCCAGAATCTGGTTATCTTGTCTGTATTTGTTAGTTTCTAGATTATTTAAATAAAACCCCTGCTGCACTTGGATCCTGCTTTTTGCCTCTGCTTCAGCCGCATCATAACAGCATGTGCACTTGAGAGGGATGTCTGTGTATTTGTATCTGTTTGTAAGGGATACAGAGGCCTTTAAATTTAAAGGTTGATTTGTTAGATAAAGTGAGTAATGAGACTTATACAGCTTGTCATTAGCTGACTGCCATCTACTGGATATAACAAATAACACCAAGAGTATTCTGGCACTTTTTACAGGTAAGGAAACACTTTGTGTGCCGTTCTTTCGTAACACTTTATAATAACGTTCTGTTATGTCACTATTAGTTAATCATTTACAAAACATGACTATACGTTCCTAAATTATTAATAAGTGATATGCTAACATTTTATAAATGTTTTGTTTATTAATTTACAAGTCATTTATAAATTATTAGATAATGATGAGCTAATCGTTTACAAAATGACTATGTTCATAAATTATTAATAAATGGTATGCTAACGATTTACAAATGTGTTGTAAATTATCTTCAATTTGTTCTTAGATGTTAAGTCATTAGGTGACACATTATTAATCACTTATAAATGTCAAAATTGTAGCGCATTTATCTCAATAAACAATGGTAATCATAAACAAATGATTAAAAAAACATTTGTAAATGATCGGTATATAATTTATTGATGTATCTTTAAGTTGTAAGCAGGCCAAAAGCACAAACATGCAGGTATGCTAAAGCAGTATTTTGAAGAAGAGTACTTCATTTGTTTTCAAGTGGATACACATTAATAAATGACTTACAGTCAGGGGGTTGCAGTGGGTTATGTGAAATCCTTTCACTCATCAACACATTGTGTTCTGTGTGGAGTGTGTGAATCTAGAATATTCTTTTCTGGCTAGCACAACATTACATGATACCAATTCCACATTACTTGCAACCATTTATTTAAAAAAAATTTATTTCTCCTTGAGTTTATTTATTTATTCATTTATTTCTAACAAATTGTATGGTTTATTGCTAGAAAATAACACATATCCCACATAGTTTTAAACTGTAATTTAGGCATTGCATTGCATTTCTTTGTAAATTTTGAAACAAAGAGACAGTGAGTGATGTCATTTCTGAGAAGCCCATGTGGCACCACCTGTTCTATAAAACAGTGCTGCACATCATACATTAATGAGTCAATTAGGTGAAAGAGAGAGAAGTAATAGAGATGTGGATCTCTCTATATTTATGTATTTATCTATCCTTTACCTGTATCACTGCAGCATCGATCACTAGGTCAGGCTCCTGCCAACTCCAGGGACACTTCAGGTTAAACGGGATGTACCAAGACGGAGACCTTATCATTGGAGGCCTGTTTGCATTTCATCTCATCACAGTGTTCCCAGAACTGAATTTTAAAAGAGAACCGGAACAGGCGCATTGTGAGCGGTGAGCCTGGGCTAAACAGACGGCAAAAAAAAAGGACATTTAAAAGAAAATAGAAGGAAGAACATGCAGAACAAAATCTATGTTTTTATTGACTTGTATTTGATAGTCTTCTTATTCATTTAGAGCAGATTGTCTAATGACATGTTTGAAATGTACTAACAAACTGCTCTTAAAATCCAGAAAAGAGATAATCTTATCGTGTGATTGTACAAATAATTATTTCTCTTTATGTTTGTTATGTTTATGGTGATATTTTTTAGGGTGACTGAATATAAACATTTATGCTGCCTTTTCTAGATTCTATATGGCAAGTTTCCAACAGGCACAGACTATGGTATATGCCATAAATGAGATCAATGACAATCCTAACCTGTTGCCTAACATCACCCTCGGTTATCATCTGTATGATAACTGTGTAAAGCTTGGAGTATCATTCAGGTCTGCAACAGCACTTCTTAGTGGGACAGAGGAGACCCTTTCCAATTTCAACTGCACTGGCCCACCACCAGTAATTGGGATTGTGGGGGATCCTGGATCTACTCACTGTATAGCAATCTCCAGTGTGCTGGGACTATTTCGAATACCTATGGTAGGATGAGATGATTATAAACTTCTATAACCTTCTATAAAATGTTTCAATTTGTTTGCTCATGTAAAAGAGTAATTGCTATAACAATGAAAAAAAATCTGTTTTCCTTGTCGCTGTGATCTCTGCTATAAGGTTAGCTACTATGCCACCTGCTCCTGTTTGAGTGACAGGAAAAAGTACCCCTCTTTCTTCAGAACAATCCCCAGTGATGATTTCCAGGTGCAGGCTATGATTCAGATCTTGAGGCATTTTGGATGGACCTGGGTTGGTCTCGTCTACAGTAATGATGACTACGGTATCAACGCTGCTCAGTCCTTCCAAAAGGAAGTGCAGTTGTTTGGAGGTTGTGTTTCTTTTTCTGAAATCCTGCCTCTTGATAACAACTACATAGACATTCATCGCATTGTACAAGTGATTCAGGCCTCTACAGCAAGAGTGGTGGTGGTGTTCTCCACAGAAGCCTATCTGCTGCCTTTGATGGATGAGGTGATATTGCAGAATGTAACAGGCAGACAGTGGATTGCAAGTGAAGCTTGGGCTACTTCACCTGTTTTTCATACTCCGCGTCTTTTGCCTTTCCTGGGGGGCACACTGGGCATCGCCATCAGGCGTGGGGAGATCCAGGGACTTCATGACTTTCTGCTTCGCCTCCATCCTGACAGTAATTTGAGAAATAATATGGTGAGAATCTTCTGGGAAAACATGTTCAGGTGCAGTTTTGACACTGAAGGCAGAGAGGGAGAAATAATATGTACTGGACAGGAGGATCTGAGCAGCACAGACACAGCATACACTGATGTATCAGAACTGAGGGCCTCATATAATGTATATAAGGCAGTGTATGCCCTGGCACATGCACTACATGACCTTATGCAGTGTGAGGAGTGGAGAGGACCATTTAGTGGGAATAGCTGTGCCAACATATCCAACCTGAAACCCTGGCAGGTAAGACTCCTGTAGACAGAAGCACAGCTTATCAGAATATATAATTGAATAGAATAGTTAAATGAAAAACAAAAACAAAACATTTTCATACAAAACATAAATATATATTTGTTCTGTCTACAAACTGTACAGGTGGTTCACTACCTACAGAAAGTGAATTTCACCACAGGTTTTGGGGATCATGTGTCATTTGATAAGAATGGAGATCCTTTGGCCATCTATGATGTGATGAACTGGCAGCCAAACTCTGATGGGTCAATAGTTGTCCACACAGTTGGTGTGGTAGATCAAGGGGCAGCAACAGGGAAGGTGCTCACACTGGATGAAAATGCAATATACTGGAACTTAGAGACAAATAAAGTAATTAATATTTATTAAAGTAATAAAGTCTTTTAAACTATGGAAACATAACTAGCATATGTATGTCATATTGCGTGAGTAATGGTCACTGAAAGAGTTCACCTTTCGTAATATAGTAGAAACATATACTATTTTTATGTGTGTTTTAAAAAAAAATTGTATCCGTCAGCCCCCACAGTCTGTGTGCAGTGAGAGTTGCCCCCCGGGCACCAGGCGAGCCAGAAGGAAGGGCCTTCCTGTCTGCTGTTTTGACTGCCTGCCATGTGCTGATGGAGAGATTTCTAATATATCAGGTTCGAGAGAGTCATGTAATCATAAGAACAACTGAAACTGTATTATTATTCAATCTTTTACCAACATTATACAACTCTCTCTCTCTCTCTCTCTCTCTCTCTCTCTCTCTCTCTCTCTCTCTCTCTCTCTCTCTCTCTCTCTCTCTCTATACACATAGATTCCATTGAGTGCATAGTGTGTTCAGATGAGTTCTGGTCCAATACAGATAAAAATCAGTGTGTCCCCAAAGAAGTGGAGTTTCTGTCCTACGAGGAACCTCTTGGCATTTCCCTGAGCACTGCTTCCTTGCTTGGCACCTGCATCTGTTCTGCAGTGGTTGTCATCTTTGCACATTACCGCCACACTCCAGTTGTGCGAGCTAACAATTCAGAGCTCAGCTTCTTGCTGCTGGTGTCACTCAAACTGTGTTTTTTGTGTGCGCTACTGTTCATTGGCCGGCCGCAGTTGTGGACGTGTCAGTTAAGACATGCTGTGTTTGGCATAAGCTTTGTCCTATGTGTCTCCAGCATCCTGGTCAAGACTATGGTGGTAATAGCTGTGTTCAAGTCATCTCGACCAGAGGGTAAAAGTGCTATGAAATGGTTTGGAGCAGCTCAACAAAGATGCACAGTTCTGATCCTAACAGCCCTCCAGGTTGTGATATGTGCAGTCTGGCTATCAAATGCATCTCCAACACCCCATAAAAACAGCCAGTATATCCGTTCTAAAGTAGTTTATGAATGTGCTATTGGCTCAGTGGCTGGGTTTTCCATGCTACTCGGCTATATTGGTCTTTTATCGGCAGTAAGTTTCCTGTTTGCTTTCCTGGCGAGAAACCTTCCAGACAACTTTAATGAAGCCAAGTTCATCACTTTTAGTATGTTAATATTCTGTGCTGTGTGGATTGCATTTATTCCAGCATATGTGAGCTCGCCAGGGAAATATGCAGTAGCTGTGGAGATATTTGCCATCCTGGCTTCCAGTTTTGGTTTACTGGTCTCCATATTTGCCCCAAAGTGCTACATTATTATATTACACCCAGAAAGAAACACTAAAAAAGCCATCATGGGAAAAGCAACCTGAAATAACTTATTTTAAACAGTCTTAAATGTCTCCAGTCTGACACTATATTGCTTGTTGAAACTTGAATAAACAGCTTTGATGCAATTTGAGAACGATTAGTATCTGTTTGGAATCAAATAATCTCAGGTGGTTTTCACATAAATGTCTAGCAATGTATCATTCCATCATTCCATCTGATCTATACTCAAGTTGATTATTATGTGATAATTATGTTTGGTAACGCTTCACGTGTTTTTATGTATAATGCATTATATGTTTTCATAAATAACTGTAACCAAAGATAAAATGCATTATAATATTTGCAGATTCCTTGTTACATCTGAAGTTGGTTGTTAATGCACTGTGAACTAATATGAACAAACAATGAACAGCTGTATGCATATTAACTAATGTTAACAAATATGACAACATGACATCATGACTTTTGCGTAAACATACACGCCACTTTCAAGTCAAGTGGCGTATTATCTATACGCATTTTGAGCTATCCGCGTGTATGCGTGTATGTCTACGCCATTAATGTCCAAGTGATTCCGCGTATATGTACACGCCATTAAATGTCCGAGCGAAACGAAGCAAAATGTAGATCTACATCTGGGGAGCGATATTTTTTTCCCTAGGATGGTAGGGGAAGACTCATAAATGGTATTAACCCCAGTGACGGGTAGGTTTAGGGACGGGGTTGGGGTAGGTCATATATTTATATATACAGTAATAACGTTAAGTCAACTGCGTTCATAAACACGCTGAAAAGCGATTATGCGTGTTGATAGCACGCCAAAAATGGAAATACGAATTGGCGTGTCATACACACGCAATTTTATGAGATCAGTCTGAATATGAACATATACAGAAACAAATGTATTGCTC
The DNA here is from genome assembly GCA_030578255.1 of Tiaroga cobitis. NCBI lineage: Eukaryota > Metazoa > Chordata > Actinopteri > Cypriniformes > Leuciscidae > Tiaroga > Tiaroga cobitis. The sequence goes on from CM060608.1 coordinate 2,403,107, forward strand.
ATGGTTAGTTCATGTTAGTTAATACATTAACTAATGTTAACAAATGAGACCTTATTGTAACCATTCATTGAATTAATCAGTGCTGCAAAATGGACTTTAAAAAATTACAATAACAAGGCATTACAAGGCATAATTAATGCATTATTAAATACTTTCATAATTAATTATATATAATGGCTTTAGGTAATGTGTTACAGGTTTTTCTTATATTGAAGAAATTCCATCTTTAAGTTCCACCTACAGTCAATGCGAGAATAGGCAGCACACAACACAATAGTATCGTTAGATATGATGTGATCTTATATTGAAATACAGCAGAAATCAGGATGGAGCTCAGTGGAATGGAACAAAACTCTGCGGTCTTAAGAGTGTTTTCTCACCGTAGCTATATATTAGATGAATTTAAACTGTTTCTTCTAAACTCAACACACAGTAAGATGTACGAGCATGTCCTGTATGAGCAGCCCATAAATCTAACTTTGGCAGATTTAAAATCTTGATTGCAAAATGAATTGCTGCAAGGGAATGTAGCTATGTTTAAGTTGTTTAATATCAGTGTTGGGCAGTAACGCGTTACTAGTAACGCGTTACTGAAACGCAGTTACTTTCGACAGTAACTAATACTGTAACGCATTACTTTTTAAATAAATTAACTCCGTTACCGTTACCATATGGTGCGTTGTCCGTTACTTTTTAAAATTAATTAGTTGCTGGAGCGGCTGAGAAGTGTGCGCTGTCATTACACAATACGAGAGCACTGAAGAGACTGCTAGCATTATACAGAGCGAGAGGACACCTGAGGACACATAACAAACTCACTGGCTGAGTTGTTTACGTACACGTGAGGCAGCGCGAGCACGGAGATTACAAGCTGCACGGAGAGCGCTGGGCACTTGATGCGCATTTAAAACACAGACAGCGAAACAGTATGAATACAGAACACTTAAGTACACATTGCCATATCATTATAAAGTAATACATTTTTTGACTAGATGCTGCATCAGCAGAGAAAGAACAGAAGCTTGCCGTCGAGTCTGAGAGGAATAACAGTAACGGCTAACTTACCTCAAGCGATTAAAGCAATGTGACAAAAACACACGCAGACCTGACCCACATGTTTTATGTCGCAATTGTTACCATCTATTTGCATTAGTTTATATCCAGCTGGTCACTTTCATGCATTCATTAGCCGGCGAAGTTGTATTTTTAAAACTAGTGACGTGATTGATTGCTTACATTGATATGTTCATGCAGCCGACATCAAGTCTAATCAAGTGTTCTAAAATTTAAGCAAATAAAGTGAAAGACTTTACATGTAATATAGGTCTACATTTATGTAATTTTAATGCTCTGGCCTTTGCAGATATTTAAATATGGCCATCTTCTTTAAGCTTGAATCATATAAATGGTAACACTTTACAATAAGATTACAATTTTAGCATTAAATATGGTTAATACATGTTGTAGAAGTATCATTCATTGTTAGATGTATTTGTATCTCCTTAGTTAATGTAGGCCTACTATGAACTAACAAGAATGATCAAGGTACAATTGTATTGCTCAAATATTAATTCATGCAGTAAAAACCACAGTGGTAAAAACGTATACTGTCAGCTGCATGAACATATCAATGTTGAGAAAGCAAACAAGTCACTAGCTTTAAAAATGCTTGTTTTGTTATTTATTTCAGAAATCCTTGATATATTCAGTTTGTGCTAGTCTGACTTAAATAAAATAGTGTTTAAAAATTACTTTCTGTTTAAGTCAGTTTTGTGTTTGTATAGACCATAACGCATTAACCCTTCGGAGTCTTGGGATATTTTGGCTGTTTTTGAGTAGTTTTTATTTTTTTTATTTTGCGACATAAAAAAAATGTTTACCATACCAATGTTTGGTATTATTTTTTTCAGCACAACATCACCTATATGACCAGACAATTAGTTTTTCACTTTGCTGTACTGTATCAACATACTGGACCCAAAATCACACAAAAAACACAAAATCCGAATCAGAGCCGGCCCGAGCCTTTTGGGGGCCCTAAGCAGAATTTGATTTGGGGGCCCCCTCCCACTACGCGGAGCCACCTGTGCTTGACGATTATTGACAAAAATATCACGCAATAATGATACATTATAAATTAATACAGTGAGGTTATGTATTAATACAAAATAAATACTTAATCAAAAATTGATAGCCTACTTAAATAAAAAAGTTTTAACTTTTACTGTACTCTTTTACTAACTCTCTGAAACTTCTTAAAACAAACTGTCTCAAAACATATCAAATAAATTATTTGCTAAAATAATGACAAAACTGAGAAATCAGAAACATAATAAGAGCAAGGGTTCAACAATGACAATTATTGTTGAGAACTGTAAAAATATTATTATTTCTCAACTGTCTCAATACAGTGTAACTGTCCTCAAAATCTTTTTTTTTTTAATTATTATTATTGTAACAGACTTTCTTGGATTGTACATGACAGAATCCAACAAAGTCTGTTACTATAAAACCGGTAATGATGTACTGGCGCTCGTTGTATATGTGTGAATGCAATGTATTTTTCCCCTCGGGGCTTGCCGTAGATAGCAATGGGTCAATTGCTGCACAAAACATACCGTAAATAATTATGCAAACATACATTTATCTTGCTCTTTTTTTCTCCTCCTCTGTCATTTTCTTATTTCTATTTTCGGCACCAGAGGGATACGTCCTTTTTTTGTGACATGGCTTAACATTACCGTGACTATGCGCAGTTGCGCACGAATTGTCTATGCACGCGCGAGGTGTCTAGATTATGCGCATGACTTAAACTCTGGCAGACATAGCAGCAGTTGTAGGCAGGTATATTGATCATGAAATCGGAATTTTCTTGTCTGTAATTATTCATTCATTCATTCATTTGAATTCATTCATGTCACTTGTTTAAGTCATCTAAAAAATTTTTTTCCGAGTTTGACTCGATTGGGGGGCCCCCTGGTGGCCAAGGGGCCCCAAGCAGCCGTTTAGTTCGCTTATGCCTCGGGCCGGCCCTGATCCGAATAGAAAAATTATAGCTTTTTTACCACAAAAAACACAAACATGCTCAATGAAGCATTTTAAAAGGTTTAAAATGTAAACACAAGTTGTACATGTCAACATATACAGGTACAATTCAGATATAATCAAGCTATATACAAAAAAAAATTATTTACAAAAAAAAAGCGGGTGTAGCCATAGGCTTTCTTTTTTCTTTTTACCTTTGCCACTTTTTAAAACAGTTTATGCACACAATTATACAGAGAGCTATATTTAAGGCCTTGCATTCCCAGAGTATGAGGGTTCCCAAATAGTGCAAATACAACATAAAAAAGGTAAAACTATATACAGCAAAAAGCAGGTGTGGCAATAGGCAAGGCAAGGCAAGGCAAGTTTATTTATATAGCACATTTCATACACAATGGTAATTCAAAGTGCTTTACATAGGAGGAAATAATTAAAACAGTTTAGAATAAAAAATAAAATAAAGTACAGTAAAAACAGTCGGACGAACATTGGCACAGTGCTCATTCAGTAAATGCATAGCTAAACAGATGTGTTTTGAGTCTGGATTTGAATGTGACTACTGTAGGAGCACATCTGATCTCCTCTGGAAGCTGGTTCCAGCTGCGGCTGGCATAATAGCTAAAAGCAGACTCTCCGTGCTTAGAGTGAACCCTTGGTATTTCTAACTGATGTGATCCTAATGATCTGAGTGATCTGTTGGGTTTATATTCAGTGAGCATATCTGCAATATATTGAGGTCCTAGCCCATTGAATGATTTATATACCAGTAATAATACTTTAAAATTAATCCTAAATGTAACTGGGAGCCAGTGTAAAGACCTGAGGACTGGTGTGATATGTTCAAATTTTCTGGTTCTGCTCAGAATCCTGGCAGCAGCGTTCTGTATGAGCTGCAACTGTCTTATGGTCTTTTTAGGAAGGCCAGTGAGGAGTCCATTACAATAATCCACCCTGCTGGTGATAAAAGCATGCACAAGTTTCTCTAAGTCTTGACTGGAAACAAAGCATCTAATTCTTGCAATATTTTTCAAATGATAGTATGCTGATTTAGTTATTGCTTTGACATGACTACTGAAACTAAGGTCTGACTCTAGAGACACACCAAGATTCCTGACTTGATTTTTAGTTGTTAGACCCCTAGCGTCAAGGTATGCATTTACCTTGAGAACTTCATCTTTGTTTCCAAACGCAATGACTTCAGTTTTGTCTTTGTTTAACTGAAGAAAGTTTTGGCACATCCAACCGTTTACTTCATCAATGCATTGGCACAGGGAGTCAATGGGGCTGTAGTCGTTAGGCGATAGGGCTAAGTAGAGCTGTGTGTCGTCTGCATAGCTGTGGTAAGAGATTCGGTTCTTTCTCATTATTTGGCTCATTGGGAGCATGTACAGGTTGAATAGGAGTGGTGCAAGAATTGAGCCTTGAGGGACTCCGCATGTCATGGGAGTCCACTCAGACTTATGGTCTCCTATACTCACATAATAACCTCTCCCTTCTAAGTATGACCTGAACCATTTTAGGACTATCCCAGAAGACGTTTTTTTTCTTTTCTTTTTTGCTTAGAAACTCAAAACAATGCATGTACAATTACACAGACAGCTAGATTACAGGGCTTTCATTCATTGAGTAAGAGGGGTTCCTAAATAGTGCAAATATACTATAAAAAAGGTGAATGAACACAAAATCAAACTATACATACTACTTTTTACAACAAATATCAGATGTTTTTTTGTTTTTTTTTATCTGTGCCACTCCTCAAAACAGTTTCTGTCAACAATGAGACACAGGGCTACATCACAGGCCTTGCATTTCCATGGTGTGAGGTTCCTTTTCTTCTCCACTTGCTGGCAACGATGGCAGATCCTGCGGCCTTGTGTGGCTTTCTCTTTGACATCTGTAGCCACGCCAATGGCAACAGGAACATGGTCGGTGCTCCTCTGGATGGAAACTCCTGTCTTGTCCACTCCACACAGCTGGGACACCAGTTCTTCCAGGAAGTTCTTGTGTGTCATGTGCTGAACCTGTTGTGTGTGGCTTATCTCACAGTGTAGGATGTAGGCATTTGTTGTAGCAATGTCCACAAAGTGCAGAAACAGTGTACGGTACCAGCGAGCAGTTCTGCGATGGGTCGAGTAATACTGGAGAAGCTGGTCTGACAGGTCAACCCCTCCCATGTTCTTGTTGTAGGCAATGATGGGGGTAGGGCAGGGAATGTCTTTTACTGCCCAGTGTCCATCTCCACCCTTCACTCTCCTCTGGACAGCCTCACCAGAAAACGCTGGATGGATTGTGGAGCACAGCGACACCTCCCGTGTGTCCATCCACTTCACAAAGACCAGGGGGCCCTCTCTGATCCATCTTATGGTGCCTCTCTTGGATTTTTTGTTGAGGGCATTTGCTCTTTTACTAGGACACCCTTTCCTGTTGTCCCTGTAGGTACCACAGGCTCCAAAGTTAATGTTAGCCAAACCAAGGAACAGTTTGGGGCTTGTGTAGAAGTTGTCCATATAAATATGGTATCCTGTCCCAAGATGTGATGGCTGAATGAGGTCCATGACAGCATCATACGACAGTCCATGCATGCTTGGTGTGTGTGACTTGCCCACGTACAGATTGAAGTTGAGTGTGTAGCCATTACTTGACTCTGCCAACACAAACAGCTTGATCCCCCATTTTGTTGGTTTGTCCTTCATATATTGGGTCATGCCAGTTTTTGCTTTGGTTGCCACCATTCTCTCATCGACTGCCAGTTCCTTCCTTGGGTGGTAATGAGCCTTGCAGGCATTCCGAATGTCATCCATCAGAGGTTGGATTCTGAACAGCTTGTCATGCTGTGGTGTTCCTTTCTTCTGGTCATTTCTGACATCCTCCTCTGGATCACTGAGGTGGATGTTCCAAGATAACGCCCTGAATCGGTCTCTTGTCATGACAGTGGCTGGAAACGGCACAGACATGAAGTGGTTTTTTCTCCAGTAGTCCTGGAGACTTGGCAGTGACACCAATGATGTGTACATGAGGAGACCTAGGTATTTGTATAGTTCCTCAACTTCAACATCAGTCCATTTGTACTTATTCCCCATTTCCTGTTTTTTTGCTGCCTGCTTGTTGGTGTTTTTGCAGAGTGTCTTCATGGTATCCCTGGCAAAGTACAGCTGGAACAGGTCCATTGGCGAGTGTACTGAATGCATATTCACCTGGGCTCCTGGTGTTCTGCGGGGCATGAACCTACTGGTTTGTGGGGCAGTATCAGGATCACTCTCGGTTTTCCAGGGCTCAGAGCTGTGGTGTGGCTGTCCTGACTTTGCTGGAGATCTTGATCTGGTTTGACTCTTCCTTCCACCCCCTCTCTGTGTAGGCCTCTGTCTGCTTGTTGTCAGAGTGGTAGATGAACCAGGCTGCTCATCATCTCTGTACGTCAAGACACATGTAAAAAGATTAAAGATTGTACATCAAAGTACAAGATGCTCATTGGCATATATGCACAGCAATTACAGTGAAGAAGTTGTTGACAATGAAATGCTTGTTCACACAGCCACACACACACACACACAGACAGACAGAGACACACACACACACATATACACAGAATAATATACAATAAGCAAGCAATAAATGTACAGTACAACACACAATGTACAATAACAGACAGACAGAGACACACACAGACAGACAGAGACACACACACAGACAGACACACACAGACAGACAGACAGACAGACAGAGACAGACACACACACAGACAGAGCAAGAGACACAAACACACACACACACACACACACAGAGACAGACGCACACACACACACACAATATACAATATACAATAAGCTAGCAATAAATGTACAGTACAATACACAATGTACAATAAATGTACAACATCAGACAGACAGAGACAGACAGACACACACACACACACACACACACACAGACAGACAAGACAGAAACACACACACACACACACACACACACACACACACACACACAATATAAGATACAATAAGCTAGCAATAAATGTTGACAAAAAGTTTCTCACCTCTCGTTCTGAACCACAAAAGCCGAGTCGTCAATCTCATCATCACCACTTTCTGATTCCGACGATGAACTGTAAACAACGTCCTGGTCGTCCAGTCGATAGAACAAGTCGATGGCTTGTTCAAGCGAAAACATTCGCTTCATTTTACTTCCACAAAACACTCTAAATCTACTCCTAAACTACCTAAATTATATACACTACTCCACTCCTCTAAACTAGCAATAATATCTCTCTCAGTATGTCTCTCCTTGTCAACTCCGTCAATCTCCCGCCTTTCAATTTCGCTTCTTTGCTCAGTTGGCTCCTCCTCCACTCCCTAAAGTGTGCAGCCTGAAGAGCAGATTCAGCAGATTTACAAATTTTTCTCCGTTTTGTTTTATGACAAAAACCGACAAAGTTATTAGAATAAATGCAACGCCTGTCGCATCCCATCTTGCGTTCTTTTACGAACGCGTCAATATTTTTATATATTTTTTTATATAAAGTTTAAATGATCATATCTCCGTTTTTATTTGTTCAATCAACACAAAACAAAAAGTAGAATAGAGTTTCAAGCCAGCACTTTCGACAGAAGTGGACGGCAGTGCTCAACGTGAGTTTGTTTTTATGCTTTGACGTCTTAAACTGGTCATGTGACTTGATCACGCCGGCGTGATCAGCGACTCGGAAGAGTTAAAGGGCATTAATGGGAACATTTAAGAACTTTCTTTAAAAAAGTAACTAAAAAGTTACTTTTAACAGTAACGCATTACTTTTTGGTGTAAGTAATCAACAAAGTAATTGAGTTACTTTTTGAATGAAGTAACTAGTAACTGTAACTAGTTACTATTTCTTAGTAACTAGCACAACACTGTTTAATATACAGGGCTGGAAATGGGGAGAGCGCGAGGAGATTAAAAAAAATTAAGGCGTCCCATTCCAAATTATTTAGATTTTTAGATTTAGAATTTTTTTAGGGAAATAAAATTTCTTTTAGTCTTTTATTCACTTAATAGCCTACGAAAGCGATCCGAATTCAGAACAAAAATGAGCGAAAAAAATAAAAATAAAAATAAATATATATATATATATATATGGTATATGTAGTGTTGGTAAATGTTATATCATAGTTGATAAATGCTATAGCCCTTTAAGGGTGGTGTTACATGGGAAGGTGGGCGTGGTCGGGGCAACCAGAGTGCAGGGGTTGCAGGAGTGTAATGGTGAACGAGAGCAATAAAAAACAAGGAACACGTTCGACTAAAGCTAGTCTGCATTGTGTCAGTTATTGATGAATCTACATGGTGTCAGAAGTGGTCGAACATGGCACAAGGTCTCCGCCGTATTGATCCGCTAATATTCGACGAGCACATTGCTGACAACTAGAGCAAATTCGAAAAAGAATGGCGCATATACTGCAATGCTGGTCTATCAGACAAATAAAAAAAAGTGCAGGCGTACACTCTGCTGAATTTAGCGGGCCCCGACGCGGTGGAGAAATCCGAGGCTTTCACGTTTGCAGAGGGAGAGGACAGAGAAGATCCCGACGTGTTACTGAAAAAGTTTGCAGAACTCTGCTTGCCCACAAAGAACATTATAATGGACAGACACGTTTTCAACACGACTAATCAAAAACCTGGTGAGTCCATTCAGTCGTATGTTTCTACCTTAAAGTTATTAACAAAAAAATGCGACTTTGGAACTTTAAATGACGAGCTAATCCGTGACCGCATAGTTTGCGGGATTGAAAGTGATGGCGTGCGGAAACAGCTGCTCCGCGGAAAAAATCTGACGTTGGACAGTTAATATATGCCTGTTATATGAGCAATCTGAAAAGAGCACAAAAGAACTGAAACATGAGTCTGAAGTTTGTGCCATACACGATCGCTGCATCAATAGCAACAGATATCATGTCCCTGATAAACTCAAGTGCTCTGCTTTTAATAAACAGTGCAACAACTGTGGAAAATGGAACCATTTTGCAAAATGCTGTAGATCAACTCCATCACACAAAACGGCACCACAGTCACAAACTCGTGACTACCATCCCAAACGAACTACTGCACAATTCAGAAACCATAAGCCTAATCGGGTGAATGAATTAGGCACGAATCTGGATGCCCCTGAGGACACTTTCTATTGTGAGACAGTGGATGATGTTTTGCAGAAAGGTGAAATATTTACAACAGTGCAACTGACGCACGGGTTTGGCAAATTGAAACTGAAGGTGGACACAGGTGCCGAATGCAATGTTATATCTGCCCACCAGTTACACCTCATCGCACCCTCAGCTCACATAAACACCACTGAAAAAGTTAATCTCGTTGCATATGGTGGGCAAACCATCAATACTGAGGGCACAACGATGCTAGATTGTGAACAAGGCCAACTGAAAATCCATGTTGTAAATCGCAATGTGAGACCACTACTAGGATTGCAAGACAGTATAGCTATGGGTCTGATACAGTTAGGACCACATGTGCATGCAGTACAAAACCAAGAATCAGAGGTACAAGAGTTCAGTGATCTGTTCGACACCACAGTGCTTGGCAAACTGCCTGTTGTTTATCACATGCGATTAGACATGTCAATAGCGCCCTCTGTCTGCACACCTAAGAAAGTGCCCATAGCAATGAAGGGGAAAGTCATGGCAGAGCTTGAGAGAATGACTACATTGGGTGTAATCACCCCTGAAACCGACGCCACTGAATGGGTGTCTGCCATGGTCGCTGCCAAAAAGAAAGATGGCTCTGTAAGAATCTGCATAGATCCAGTGCATCTCAACAAGGCACTCCTAAGGCCCCACCATCCACTGAAAACCATTGAGCAGGTCATCGCTGATATGCCGGGTGCCAAGGTTTTCAGTATCCTCGACGCAAAATGTGGATTTTGGCAAATCCCCTTAGACGAGGCATCTTCGAAGCTGACCACATTCATGACGCCTTTTGGCAGATACAGATTCCTGTGCATGCCTTATGGAATTTCCACTGGCAGTGAAGTGTTCCAGCGATCCATGGAGAAGCTTTTTGATGCACAACCATCTCAAATTGTGGTAGATGACATACCAGTCTGGGGCTGCACACTACAGGAACATGATGAGCGACTGAAACAGGTCCTCCTCAAAATTCGCAGCTGTAACATGAAATTAAACCCTGATAAGTGCAAATTTCGTGTCACCTCAGTTTCTTATATAGGCCATCTCCTGACTGCTCATGGCGTCAAACCCGACCCCGACAAGACCACAGCTATCCGCCAAATGCCAAAACCTGAGGACAAACAGGCCTTACAACGGTTTCTTGGTATGACCAACTACTTATCGAAATTCATTCCACACTATAGTGACGTTACAGGCCCTCTACGTGAACTGTTGAAGCAGGATGTGGAATGGTCGTGGCATGAGCTGCAGGATGCTGCTTTCCAAAAGCTGAAGGACGCTGTATCCAGTCCCCCAGTTCTGCAATACTTTGATGTCACCAAACCTGTCATCCTTTCAGCTGACGCATCCCAACATGGACTGGGCGCTGTGTGTCTTCAACAGGGCACTCCTGTTGCATTTGCTTCATGCGCCCTAACACCAACTGAATCTCGGTATGCCCAAATCGAGAAGGAAATGTTAGCATTAGTATTTGCAACTAAGAAGTTTCATGACTTCATTTATGGCCGACCCTTCACCGTGGAAACAGATCACCAGCCTCTCATCACAATCTTAAAAAAGCCGCTACACACCGCCTCTGCACGTCTTCAAAGTATGATGCTCAAGCTCCAACGTTACAGTCTCAACGTGATCTACAAACGGGGCAAGGAACTCTTTGTCGCTGATGCCCTATCACGTGCTCATCTCCCCTCCACTGACCCTCCCCTTTCGGATGACCTGCTAGAGGTAATGACACTCCAAGTTCTCTCATCACAGCGGACAGAGGAACTCCGAACTGTTGTAAAATCTGATCCCACATGCCAAAGACTTGTTAACATGATAATGCATGGCTGGCCAAACTCCTTCAAAGAGCTCCCACATGATCTGCGCCCATTCTTTTCCATGAGAGAGGAATTTGTTGTTGAAGATGGACTGATTTTTCGACGACAGAGACTCCTGATACCACCATCGCTAAAAAGTTACTACGTGACTCAGCTACATCAGGGCCATCCAGTTCTGGTGGCCACAAAACGCAGGGCAAAAGAAACAATGTACTGGCCCACGATGTATGATGATATCGAGAGAGCAATCTCTCGTTGTGCTCCTTGTAACGCCCTTAGACCCCATCAATCACATGAACCAATGCAACCACACAATGTTCCTGATCTTCCCTGGATGTTCACTGCGGCAGACATATTTGAATGGCATGGAAAAATGCATTTGGTTCTAGTGGACTCATTCTCTGGTTGGTTTGAGCTTGACCATCTACCCGACATGAGAAGTGTCACTGTAATTGCGAAACTGAAGAGACACTTCGCCGTCCATGGCATTCCCCAGACGCTCATGACAGACAATGCACGGCAGTTTGTATGTAGCGAATTTTATGGTTTTGCTCGTGCATGGGACTTTGAGCACATTCGGAGTAGCCCATATTACCCACAATCCAACGGGCTTGCAGAACGTGCAGTGCGGTCCGCCAAGCATCTGCTTGAGAAATGCCATAGAGAGCACAGTGACATTCAGGCTGCTTTACTCCACCTGCGAAACCTTTCACGTGCTGACCTGCCATCACCTGCCCAACTACTCCTCTCTAGACGGACGAGAACTTTTCTTCCTGAGCTGAAAGACCGACTGATGCCCTCTGTATGCAGCAACGTCCAGGCAGCTCTTACCAGGAGGAGAAAGGAAAGCAAAGCATACTATGACCGCAATGCCCATACCCTTCCACCCCTACAACAGGGTCAGACAGTAAGGATGCAGACGGCTCGCGGTTTCGACAAACTGGCAGTTGTACAGGGCCATGCTGCTCAACCTAACAGCTATGTGGTGACCTCTCAGGGCAGACAATACGTAAGAAATCGACGTCTGCTTCTGTAACACTTCCCAGTGTGAAATGAATAATTCACAAAGGGGGTTGCACATTTAAAGTGTGTTTATTCTGCAAAACAGGAATAAATCGCGTTTAGCTACAGCTCTCGTGGTTATCACACACCATCACTCACGGGGAAGTCTCGCTCTCAAAACTCACGCGAGGCTTAACACGTTTTAAACATTACATTGTAGACATGCAAATATTACCTTGTAAACATGCAAATATTCTCATAGTTCAGCACGAACTAATTAACAACATATCTGCTATATTCTCTATAAACAACACCCGTATAAATGTCCATGTGAACTCATATTAACACACGTGCAAACTCAATCAACGCATAGCACTGTTAATATAACATATATATGATTCATACTCTATGCAAACACTTTGGGAATATACTAGTGCTGGGCCGTTATCGGCGTTAACGTGCTGCGTTAACGTGAGACTCTTATCGGGCGATAAAAAAAATATCGCCGTTAATCAAAGTTGTTTTGGGATCATAAATAGCTTTTTCGAATATCGTTATATTTTCGCGCAATTCTAATGTGTAGTAGGCTATGACGCCGCGCCTACTGTCACAGATCGCGCAGTAGGGTATTTTCCTGTCAGGGACACAAGGTGTACTTTTACTTTGTTACGTTGGGCGACGTTCCTCTCGTTACTTTATTTTAATGCAATACGTTGTTAAATGAGTTTATTCCAAGCGCGCTGTGTCCTTTGTATGGGCATGAGCGATGCTCATTTACAAATGAATCACTCTTTTGAGTCGATTCTGTTCACAGACTTCATCAAACAAGTTGTCAGATGATCTGTCTAAATCGGTTCGCGAATCAGTTGATCTGTTCAGTTCCTCGCGCACTGAATCGTCTGAAGCGCTTTCAATTCACACTCGGAGTCGAAACAGGAAGATTTAAGAGCATCACGAGCGTTGGATGAAGTGGCCGATCTACAGTCTAGTCTAGTGAATGCAAATCTGCGAATGCATCATGTTTTTGCCAGCGATGAAGATCTTTATTAGTTGAACATCTTCGTAAGCTGTCTGTGAATGAATGATTCCACAGGACGATACATTCGATTTCATTTCATTCAGGTAATACATTGTGTGTGTATCGCGCAGTGGCATAATCACACGAATAGTTTACATTGATTGAAACTAATTTGTTTAAAAAATGAGGCTATTGCAGTAACAAGGCAGGTTCACATAAAATTCTTATGACATATGATGACATTATTTTTTGATCTAACGAGCATTGGCGATGCAAAAACGGACTGTCGTGCGTATTGTTTTTTTCTTCTTCCAATTAGCCTACTATGTTTAAAAAAAAGGACGAAAACATGTTACTTGTTCAATTAATAAACAGTTTGTTTGATGACAAATCGCTAAAGATGAAATTGGCCTCCCTTTCTGTCATTGCGGTTTTTTTTTTGTTTGTTTTTTTTACGATATTCGGCTTTTGCTCCTCGATTGTCGAATGGCATTTTTGGCAGAAATGCACATCCCTACGCGAGGCAAACTATTCTCAAAGACTTACTTTTAGTCATTATTTGGGTAGCACACATATTCTGAATGCCTTCGGGAGAATTCAAATGAGCCATTTTAATCTAGATTAATCTAGATTAATTTCAATATTAATCTAGATTAATCTAGATTAAAAAAATTAATCTATGCCCACCTCTAGAATATACACAAACATTAATACACTAGTCTCACAAACTTTCCACCAGCTTACCTGCAAAACAGGAATAAATCGCGTTTAGCTACACTGCCCTGCAAAGGCAAAAGACCTTAACTCGCTAGAGTGTGAAACTGAGAAAAATGACTTTAAAGTTTCTGTTTTGTCCAGACAAAACTATTATAGGTAGGACTCCCAAAATTTGACAACTAGTTGCTATAATGAAGAAATGTTTGTATGCAAAAAATCTTGAGCTCAAAATTGACCTTTGACCCTTGTTTGGCAGTTACTGTACTCTGCCTTTGTATCATGTGCCAAAAATAAGGAGTCGTGCAAAGGCAAAAGGCAGTAACTGACATACAATCAATATTTGCTTGCTGTTCCCCATACTTACATCCATTATAAGAACGCCTAACCAAGGTCTAGTCATCATGGTATGTGTTTTAAATTATATAGAAGACCTTTGGTTGTTCCTATTTAGTGCTATAATGATCATGATAATCCGGCAACACTAACACAGTTAAACAGTATGACAGATAAGTTACTTTGCGGTACAGTATGTATGAATAGCCTAAATACAATAAATATTTCCACAATAAAGATAATTTAATTATAATTGAATACAAAGGTATATTTATTTAAATGCAATATATAGAGTAATAATTAATTAAACATAATTTATCAATTTGCAACAAGAATATTTCATATTCATTAGTCGTCTTTGGCCTTTATTTTGAAAAAGCAATAAACATGAAAAATCATGAAATTGGTAGAAAGCTCAGTTTGTTTTCATACCAAGAGTTCAAAAAATAACACAATTAAATTTTATTTAAAAAAAAGTCAGAAATCTTTTTTATATATATAAACAAAAATATTATGGATTCTCGATTTGTGATGCAGCTGCCAGCTGTAAAGCACATATGCTTGTTTTATGCATTTATTAGAGGTTGAATTCAAATCAAATACTGCCAAACAACTCATACTACTTCTGAATAGGATTTCTACTTCATAAATTGTATGCAAATTATGAAAATACTTGGTTCAGATCACTCAAAGCATATATGAAAATGGAGGCATCCTTATATGGTCAGTAAGGAAGCTTGGCTGTCCATCTAGTGACAAAGTTTGTTACTGCGCCCAAATAAAATCTTACTGAAAGCTCATTTTTTTTTAGATATCAACCTAAAATTTGGAACACAATTTGTCCATAGGTCTATTACAAAGCATTATTGAATTACAACCATTTAAGTTTGGATAGTGATTTTCATGTCTATGCGAAAAAAGGGAGGGGAGGGGAGAAGGGGAGGGGTGTGGTGACAGTTAAAGGGTTATGGGCCACCAAACTGCTCAAGATGCACAGTCAACGAACTCGACTTGGATTACTGCTTTTTAATTCTGAGATAATATAGACAAGAGTCAACCGAAAAAAAGCTGGAATTACTTTTACCATTTAGGTTAGCCTACTTTGTACGGACTTTAGTGATAACTAGCTTAGTGCTATATGGATTTGTGTAAGATCTGATATGGAACACCTGCAAGAAGGAATATGGCTCAAACACGTATGAATTGTTGTGGATACAGCAAATGACGTGCATTGCTATATGGATTATGGATTTTCCATGGATTATATCGGATTGCATGGAAAGGTAGGATGCCTGTGTATTTAATAATTCGTTTTTGGCGTCTCTGAACGTTAGCGCTAATTTACGTGACACAGATTAAATTTAGCTAGCTCCGGGCTGTCACTGACATTGACAGATCTGAACCAATCGCCCTGAACGAAAAACAACATTTATGACAACCTATTAGCTTGCATCTAAGTATGGTTAGTTCACCTTGCGTTGTTTCTGATTGCATACTTAGCAGTTTGTCTGGCCAGCAAAGTTGGTGGTATGTTGTTTTAGCAAACTGAATTAAGCAGAATGCAATCGAAAATGTATCATGTTTATAATAAAATTTTTGGTATGTTCTTAACAAAGATGTGTCGTGTGTATGTTACGTGGGTTGAGAGCGGCAAAATTTGACAGTATGACAAAGCCAGAGTACAGTAACATCACAGCGGCACCGTAACATCTCTCTTGATGCCAGGCTAAACAAAGCCAGAACACCTTAACTCAACTTCAGCGTGCTGGAACAAAGGCAAAGAGCCGTAACAGCTGTTACGGCGTTCTGCTTTGGTTTCTCACATGGTTTTGGATGTTACGGTTGTCATAGCCCTTTATTTTCTTGTTAAAACAATCAAATTGACTCACGATATTTATTCACATGATAAAGGAGGTCTCAAATACCACAAAAATGACACTAACTCATTTTTGACCAAACATGATGTTACGGCGTTTTGCCTTTGTAGGGCAGTACAGCTCTCGTGGTTATCACACACCATCACTCACGGGGAAGTTTCGCTCTCAAAACTCACGCGAGGCTTAACACGTGAGCTCGGTTCCATAACCAACACCACGCAACATCGCCGCCACCTACTGGTGCGCTATAAGACTGTAACATTTGTCACTATATTATATTTAACACTACACACTATACATGACTTATACATGACATTCATGGAATGCAATACTCAGTCATTGCGCTACACTCTCCCCTACTAAATTTAAAATGTTTACTACATTTAAGATTTGACTATAATTGATAATCAATTACTTTCGCAGCAAACACCTTATAATAGTAGTTTTGACTTAAATTTCAAACACTTGAAATACACTCTACAATAGGTCAAATTAACCATTGGTTGCATTGTCCATTGACGCACAATGATATTATATTTCCAGCAACAGTAAACACTTCTCGCTTATACACATTCTTTTGTAATAGACTCCCCATTTCGGCCAGACAATTCTTTAGTCTACTACCCATAGTTTACTTTCTAGAGTACGTCAACAATGTCCTTAGTTGCCTATGTTCAACAGTTGAAAAAGATCAGTTTTTTTCACTTTCCACATCTATCATTGTCCATGAAAACCTTTGTTTCCACACAAGTCCTGATTAAGTGTGGCCAATCAATGTAAGTTTAGCTGGTAACCAACATTGTCCATGGTCGCCACAGTCCTTGGACAGCAGACTCTCTACTCAGATTTAGTCTATCTATCACAACTTCCACCACAGATGGCTGACCCAACGAGTCATAAGTCAGAGTCTTTGGATGACGGCGTTCTCTCCTTGGATAAGAACTGAAAGGTATAGAGTCATCATCCTCACTCTCAACTGATGCTTGTTCTTCCGATACCCCCGACTGTCCCGCAGGCATTCCAAGATACTCTTCTATCCGCTCCTCTGACCCATCCTCTGCTATCTCCTCTATTCTCTGTGACTCTTCCTCCCAGTGCTGTTCCACATTTGGCGTGAACGGTTCTACATCCGGATTGAGACAAACAGACTTCCGGCACTGCCTCAAGGAAGTAGGAAACCGTAGCACTAGCTCACCATCTTGAAAATCCTCGTTCTCTGACATATCACTCTGACCTTCTTCCAAGCTTTTTCTGTCTTTTCTGCTTACTTTTGTCTCTCTCACGGTCTCTGGTTGTGGTGTTTCTTCTGAGTTCTCCAATGGCAAACTATCACAAGGAAGAAGTAGATTCCGATGTAACACTCTCATTTTACCTCCTCCTTCCGGTACGACTTCATACACCGGACTCTCGTCACTCCTTCTTTTTACAATCACGTACACTCTGTTTTCCCAGTACGATCTGAGCTTACCGGGTCCTCCTCTCTCAGATAGATTTCGGACCAGCACTCGTCCCCCCGGCTGAAGGTCTATTCCATGAATTCTCCTGTCATACCCCTGCTTACTCCTTGAGGTTTCCCTGTTAGCTGTTCTGGAGGCAATCTCATAAGCTTGATGCATCCTCGTTTCCCAGTTCTTCACATACTCAGCATAATTCTCGTTCCCTTCTGCTGGCCGTAGGTTGAAGAGCAGATCGATTGGCAGATGTGGGGAACGACTATAAAGCAAATAGAAAGGGGAAAAACCGGTGACCTCACAGCGAGTACAGTTATAAGCGTGAACCATCTTCTCCAGTGACTTTCTCCATTGAGTTTTATCTGCATCTGTAAGGGTGCGCAGCATAGACAGTAATGTTCTGTTGAAGCGCTCTACCTGTCCATTTCCTTGTGGATGATAACAGGTAGTATGAGACGCTCGCACATCACAGCACTTCTTCAGTTGGTACATCAACTGGTTCTCGAATTCCCTACCCATCTCATGGTGAATCTTTTCTGGGAATCCGAAACGTAAAACAAAATCATTAAAGATCTTGTCCACCACCGGCTTGGCTGATTTGTTTTTAGTGGCATAAGCTTGTGCAAAACGAGTATAATGATCTATGACAACCAGAATGTACTCGTACCCTCCCTTACAGGTTTCCAGATGTAAAAAGTCTATAGACACTAGCTCAAACGGTCGTGTAGTGACGATTGAGACCAGAGGAGCTCTTGTAGCCTTATGTGGTTTCTTCCGCATTAAACACTCACATACATTGGCAATGAAATGCTCTGTGTCACTATGCATACGAACCCAGTAAAACCGATCACGAATCAAATTCACTGTCCTCTCTACTCCTAAGTGTCCCATTTCTTTATGAAGCTCATCGAATACAGTCTGGTAATATTCTTTTGGCAAAACAAGCTGGTCTCTTCCACCGGCTTTTCTGTAAAGTATGCCATGCTCATTGATGTACAATTTTTCCCACTGTCTCAGAAGCATTTTCACATCTGTCGGCTCCGTTTTGACTAGTTGTCTTGATGGTCTCTGAGCATTCACTTTATACTGCAGAACTCGACCGATTACAGGATATTTCTTTTGACTTTCTAAGATCTGCTTCAGTGTGAACGGTTTGTCTGATGTAGACACAGCAGTATCACTCACCATCTGGAGGGTTTGTACTTGAGTTGCAGTAACCCAGGCAAGCAGGGTGTCTACCCCCACCAACACTCCCTGAATAGACGCACTGATGACCTCTTGACTCACTCTTCCAGTGCACTGCTCCATGAATTGATAAATGGCTACTGGCATCCGGGACAGACCATCAGCGTCCGCGTTGCTCTTGCCAGGACGGTACTTTATGGAGAAGTTGAAATCTGCCAGCTGAGCCACCCATCTATGGCCTGTGGAGTTGAGCTTGGCGGTGGAGAGAACATAAGTCAAAGGATTATTATCAGTATAGACTGTAAAATGGGGAGCATGGTACAGGTAGTCCCTAAAACGTTCACATATCGCCCATTTTAATGCTAAGAATTCTAACTTCCCTGAGTGAAGGTGGTAATTCTTCTCAGGTGTAGTTAGCGTTCTGGAAGCATAACCAATCACCACCAATTTACTGTTCTGCCTCTGGTACAACACAGCACCCAGCCCCTCTTGTGATGCATCACAGTGCAGAATGAACGGTTGGGTGAGATCTGGATAGCCCAATATTGGTGGGGTGGTCAGTTTGTCAATGAGAAAGTTCAATATCTCCTGATGGCTTTGAGTCCACTGTATCGGTGTGTTTGATGGAAGACCACCTTTGTGTCGTCTGTTGATACATTTTCCTCTTACTCTTTTCTCCACAGGTGATGTTTCCTTAGGGGGTGATGACAATAGCTGATACAGGGGTTTCGCCAGACTGGAAAAATCAGGTATGTATGCACGGTAATATGAGATAAATCCAAGCAGCTTTCTCAAATCACCTACAGTGGCAGGAACTCTATCTTTTAAGGCCTCCACAGCAGCCACTTCAGCAGGATCCATTGTATATCCATCTCCTGACACCAGGCGTCCAAGGAATCTCACCTTCCTCTGAAAGATCTCACATTTACGAGGGCTGAGCTTTACACCATGCTGCTGATATCTCTGTAAAACAGCTCTGAGGTGACTGACATGGTCTTCAAAACTAGAGCTATGGACAAGATTATCATCAAGGTAGGGTTGACACACAACATCTCTAAGACCTACCAGACACTCCTCCATACTCCGTTGGAATTCGGCTGGTGCTGAACTGAGGCCGAAAGGTATCCTCACCCAATGGTATAGTCCCCAGGGAGTTATGAAGGCAGTCAAGGGTCTGCTTTTCTCATCCAGGAACCCCTGGTGATAAGCTTTTCCCTGATCCAACACTGAAAACCAGGAACTACCGATTAAGGAGTCCAATATGTCTTGTATTCTTGGAATTGGATGTCGATCAGGTACTGATTTTCTGTTCAGTTCTCTGTAATCACAGCACAATCTCAATGTCCCATCTTTCTTTCTTACACAGACCATCGGTGATGCATAGGGTGACCTGGACTTTTCAATCCACCCACGATTCAGTAAGTCTTGTAAGTACTCTTTCACTTCCTGATGTAACGGTTTTGGAACTGACACATACGTCTTCTTCACCGGTGAGGTATCGTGAAGTGTAAAATGCAGGTTCAATGACGGAATACAGCCGATGTCATCCTCATCAAAGCCGAAAGCATGACACTCCTCCCTCAACACTCGTCTCACTATCTCCTTCTGTGTTCCACTCAGATGATCCAGGGAGACAGGAGGATCCAATTGGCTAGGTTTTGTCTCTGCGAATCACCTTTACTCACATTTTCCTTACTGTTACTGTCATCAATGTTGTCCTGGTCTTTGCTGGCTGTGTACTCGCCCCTGTTTGTTTGCTCTGTAGCCACAGATAAAGCAGATTTTATTACTTGAAGATCACCCAGGACTATTCGACGATCCAAGGCAACAGCATAATTATTGGTGTTAGCAATCGGCACTGGTACAACTGCAAATCTGTCAGCGGGAACAGTAACTACTCCTTCTTCAATAACAACCCCTTCTGGTAGTGAAGGCTCTTTGCTTGGGACTAATAGTAGACTTTGACCTTTAAACTGAGACCCTGTATTGATCTTAACCAAATGCAGTTGTGACTTGGTTAGCTGGTAAATTAATTAATCTCCTTCCCGTCTTCACAATACCTGCTTCACTTCCAGAATCTGTAGACTGAATTAACTTGAGCACCAACTTTGCTGTTTTGAATGGCACACAGAAAGCTTTACTCACTTCGCAGATTGTATCTTTTTCTGACTTATAGCCCCTCTTTTGACTGAGAACTGCTTCAATTACGTTGAACCCAATGATAGGCTGTTCAGCTACCTGTGGGTCAGTGGATACTAATATTGGAACCAGTAACGGCGGAGTAGCACTTGAGTCTGTGCCTAAACTGAATTCAGCTTCAATCCAGCCCAGGAACGGTATTACAGTCTGATTTGCAGCTAACCCCACCAGGGTACCGGACTCCAGCAGTTCATGGAGAGGTCTTACTGTTCGATGAGGTACGTTCTCTTTTCTCCATTCCTCATTGATAACACTTGCCTGTGCACACGTGTCCCACAAAACTTCCACGGGTTCTCCCTCCAGCAAACATTGAACCAGACATTTTCTGCCAATGAGGTTTACCAGTTTCACATTCTGGTAAAGAGGAATGTCATTAACAGTTTTTTAAATTCATTCAGCTTCACTGTCTGCTTGGAGTAATCGAGGGGGGACTTTGTCTCAAGGACTACTGAGGGTCCCGACGCAGCAGCCCTCTCCCATTTCCCTGCTGTTCTCTGGGTCGCCGACAACCTCTGGAAAGATGGCCCTCCTGTCCACAACGAAAGCAATGTTCGCACTGCTCACCGACTCGAGCTTCCTGACAGGCTCTACAACCTCGCAGTCTGCTGACATTTACAGGTGTTGCTCGTTCCGTTCTGCCACGCAGCTTAGCTGTCTCCATCGTCTCATTCACCATCTTTTTCATTTCTCGGACTTCTGCTCTGAGCTGTTCAATCAGTTGGCTGGTGTTTGAATCTGCCTCCTCCCGCTTGACTTGACTCCTTCTGCTGTTGGTGGCTGAATCAGCTTTAACTGCAGGAACTCTGTCATCTCTCTTGGGTTCCATGCAACCTTGAGAATGTAGCTGGGACTCAAACGGACATATGTTGGTTTGTATTTCACTCAGTCTTGGCGATTTACTCATTACCGTCTTTTTCAGTTTTTGTTGTCGCTCTTGTTCTAGATTTGCAGCTTCATTCACTCGCTCTATCAGCTCATCATCTTTGATTCTGGGGTTGCTAAGGTAGGGCTTAAGGGCCCTAGCCATAATATCTGCAGGTTGCAGCCAATGGATATGCTTATCTATCGGTGTGTGTGAACCAATAATCAGAGCAAACCACTTCAGGTAAATTAACTGGGATGAACTGAGATCTTGGCCGAAAGTCTGAACGGAAACCTCTATTTTAAGTGTTAAATAATAGTAACTGTTAGTGGTGTAACGGTTCACAAAATTCACGGTTCGTTCGATATACGATACACTTGTGTAACGGTTCGGTACGGTTCGGTACGTTTTCAATACAGCAAAAAGAAAGAAATGCCAGAGAAATTTCCTTGATTTAATTTTTGTATTATATTTTTATTAAAACTAACATCATAAAGTATGATATATAAGTATGATATTTTTTTACTTTGAGCAATGGTGGAGCTGTAGGCTACTTGATTTTTCTCAGGAGCATATAAAACAAAACAGCCCCTTGGACAAAATGAAATGTAATATTGTAGTAGTTATAAACAAAGGTTTATTTTAGTTCAGATTAACATTTGAGGGCAGCAATTGTATTGATAATGTCACATGAGGTAGACGTGGTGGAAGGTAGCCTCAGCCTTTCTCAGCTACTAGAACTAGTTCTCGCACTGACTATGACGTCTAACTGGGATGAGGAAGAGGTGGCAAGACCCACAGTTAACATTTATGATGGCCCACAGCCATATCATTTCGAACCGTTTAGACGTGAGAGGGCGAATGAGGAAATACCTAGAACCGTTGGCCATCAAAGACAAATAAATGCATGGTCAGAGGAGAATGACTGGAGAGTTGGTGGAGTGTCCTGGTGAGTTGCTACCATTTAGAAACGCAGCAATGACCGCTGGAGCTAGTAGTCTATGAACAGCAGTGCATACAATAACAACTTTTTTTTACTGTCAGTGAATAGCATTGTGTGAAAGTCAACGTTTTCTTTATGTCTAGTGACAGTGATTATGTCGTTGGCTCAGATAAGTACCCTAAACTTAGTCAGAAGATCAATAAATAGAAGGCATATTATGCTAGCTATGGGCTAGCTTGACAGTCCCACCTGTGAACCCCTAGTGTTTATTTCTAAGCTTTTACCTCTTTTTCCGGTGAAAATGTTGTTTGCAAACATAGCCGACGCCGAGTAGGCTGGTCATGTCTTCAGTGTGATTATTGTTGATAGTGCCAACTAGTTTTCCTCATGATTGATTGTCATTGACACCGTCAGGCTTACCGGGAGATGGAGTGAGTAGTAAGCGTCTGTGTCGCTGTGTTTGGCAGGTGTCTGTGTGGGCGGTGTCGTCCCATGGAAACTGTGGTGGAGAGCTTGTGTTGTAGGGAGGTGAGCGCGTTTCACCCCGCGGCCAGCAGATGTAACGTGCCTAACACAGCATCCTGGATTTGAGGCATGCTGCCTGAATCCGTTTGTGCTACACATAGCATACTCACACTTCAGGCAGGATCATGGTCCCCTTCAAGCCAGCACGCACGAGTATGTTCATGGTTTATGTTTACTTTACCAATCTTTTTACACTGAGTCCTTTGAACTACAGCTATAGGTGACAGGAGATGTGTTGCATACACAATAAACATGCATAAGAGACAGGCTTAAAGTGACGTTTCCAACCTACTTACAGATTTTTAAACTTAAGAATCTTTCCTACTTATCCCTAGGCAATACCGGTACACTGCGTACAGGCAGGCTATACGCTGAGCTTATGGAGTTTTAGGCAGGAGTATAAGGAAGCCTCTACCCTCTTGTGTGCTTTCAACCATCAGACAACAATTCCAAAGTGGTGACCAGACCTAATAGGGCTTTCAATGGGCTCGTTTGCATGAAAATGAATAAAAATAATTGCTTATTCTGTTGTGATCGCCCAAGTGCAAAGTACACAGAACACATGAATTTTGATAAGAAAAAACTGTTTATTGGGATTGCTTGTAATGGTTACTGAACATTTAAACATTTACTGAACAAGGACAAAGATTACTGAACAAAGACACAGGTTGGAAGTAAACAAATCTATATAAAAAAAGCCCACTGATGAAGGCTAGACCTGAAACGTTTGCACATTGTTTCTTTTGCCTGCAATAGTGTGGTCTTACCTGAGGGTCAACTGATGGTTCTCTTTCTCTCCCACACACACACACACACTATTTAATGAATGCATATGCAGTGATACATGCAAAAGCACATCAAGCTGACACACAGTGAGCCCAGACAACACCGCACACAGAGATTGACAAGGCACAGGTAAAATGATTGGTAAATTATTTTGAATTACATACAACAAATTTCATACAAATAACAGACAGAGGACCCCTTGAATGGGCTACAGCGACAATTATTGCCACTTACAAAGACGAAAAAAATAAGATTTTGTGGAAAGTAAAACCAAAGCAACAGCACACAAAGAAAAAACTAAACATGCAGCATGCAGGAAACCACCACCAAATGAGATGACAGGGACAGAAGGAAAGAAGATAACTAACAAATAAAATAAATACTTACAACTAAATCATTGGACTTGTCTGTCGAAAAAAATTATAATAAAGTGAAATTAGGTTTTCTTGTAGCGTGACTGCCAGGCTTTGTAGAGGCTGACGGCCTCCTCCTTAGGAACCTGTTCGAAGGATTTGGCGATGGGTGCGGGTGAATCGGAGGACAAATTGGCGCTAACCTCTCGAAGAGCTGCAGGTGAATTGGTGTAGCTTTCCCGAAGGGCCTTCATTAATGATGTTGCATAACCTGCAGACATAATAATAATAATACTGTATAAAGATCATTGCCACTGATCACAGATGTCTCGTGCGCCATCTCAAAATATGATAGAACTGCATGACACTGCTTTCCGTATGAGGCTGCCTCTTTGATGGGACGCACCACATGGGCACCTTTTCTGAAGCGCGGATACCGCACATAGTACTTCTCCGTCCCATCACTTCTCCGTGCTGTCTCGCGGTTGGCATTGTGATTGTAATGCAGCACCGCTAAGAGAAGCCTACAAAATAACACATTTGAGAAATGTTTTGAAACTTGGTGTATGTATGACAAAATACTACAATAGGCATGATAATAGGTACTATTATTACTATAAAAGGCATAATACTTGGCAGTATTATTCCATTGGATAGCACTGACCTGCTATACATCCCAAGGTATGAAAACCCTGTGTGCTTGGGCGCGAAGTGCAAGATGAGGGAGTGGTAAGCCTCAAGGGAGAAGGTCTGGTGCTGTGGAGACAGCTGTCAAACATCTTTCAGTAAGGCAGTCCTCATGATTATGTTCTCCAACTTTACTGCTGCCAACGAGCCTGCAAAGACCAAGACAGGTAGGCAGGGAGGCAGGCAGACACACAGATGGAAAACTTACAAATAGACAAGAAGATAGATAGACAGACAAAATTTCTTTTTTTAATGGAAACACATGAAATTGTCCTGCATATGAATTATAGCAAACATAAACAGTAAACAGAATGTTATGAGATTGCCAGGGAATGAAAAAAATATTTAATCACAAAGGTCACATGTCAAAGCATCCAGACAATCACTCAGACAGCAAATACAACAAAACTGTAGAGCGTGCATAATACCACATACTGTGTGTACTGTACCTGGGTCCAGCCACACTTTGTTGCGCTGATCCCCGTCTAGAGGGCCATGGGCAAACTGGAGTAGGCAGAGGTGTCATGGTCATGGATGTCCTGGATGTGGTTGACTAAACTTCTCCATTTGGCCTCCATGACCGCTGGGTTGCTGTAGTTGTAGTTGGTCACTACAACTGTAGTTGGTCACACTCGTTTGAAGCTGCATCCAATGCCTTCCCCCGACCTGTTTTAGAACAAATGGTATTAATTGATATGCACCAACAAAAACTGCTTCAAGGTTCCAACAATGGATACATACTTTTGGCAATGTGCCACACATCAAAATAATGCCGTGTCCCTTCAGGGCTCAGCTCCTCTCTTACCCATTTGGCAACCTAAGGAGAAATAAACAAACTTTTGTGGATGATTGACCTGTGTGGCCCTTAGTGCATCAGCAAACCACAAACATGCAGCTTCAGTGCAATTCAGATATTTACATACTATACTGCATTTTTATTCTAAATACCTGGCGATGACGGTCCGTGATCAGCGCTGCCAAATGCAGGTCCTTTCCCCTCAGCAGGCCAACACTGCGCTTGAGCCCTTCAACAACACCAGCATTCTACTCTTACAGTGTTATGTCATGTTGCAGAGCTCAGAGGTCCCCAACAGCTCATGGTGTGAGCTTGAAGGGCTCAAGCGCAGCGTTGCCAAATGCAGGTCCTTTCCCCTCAGCAGGCCAACACTGCGCTTGAGCCCTTCAAGCTCACACCATGAGCTGCTGGGGACCTCTAAGCTCTGCAACATGACATAACAGTGTAAGTGTAGAATGCTGGTGTTGTTGAAGGAGGCGTGAATGAACCGACGTGTTGCTGGTCCAGGCATTATGATACACTGTACTCTAGTTAGGCAATACACAATAAAGCTCTATGCATCATTGTACTAGTGGAAAGATGTTATATTAAGATACAATCAGTTTAACAAATTGCAGAGTTCATTTCTTTGTCTAATAACATCAGGTTTACCTGAACAAGCTGAACATCCACCACCTTGTTCACTCTGTCCTCTATCAGAGAGTAGGATCCATACTTCGCGCAGTGCCCAGGAGAATCTGACCTGGAATTAATTACAAATTTGAATTATATTTCAAGTTTTTAATAACCAAGGTCTGTAAAGACAATCCACCATGTCATCTGCAAATGCCAACTAAAGCCACCCTACATGATAACAAATAACAAAATCAAAATGTGCAACTGGTCTATGAGCTCTCACACTGGTTTACCTGCAGTCACCAGCAAGAACTAGCCCGCCATCCATTGCCCGTAGGTCACTAAAATTCTTTGCTTGATCGTTTTGCCAAGCCTGAACGATTACAGGGATGGTGTAGCGGCACTGATGGCGAAAGAAACTGCTCGCACTGATGCACTGCAGGCCAAACAGAGTCAACATTCTTACTGTCTTAATTCTTAATGTCTGGGTGGCCAAACATCCAGTGAAACGAATGGCCCAACTTAACAGGAGGTTGCAGGTCGGCATGTTCCTGTGGAGCATTGGCTGGTTTTGCCAGAAACGGTGGTAGCCACATGATGCACAGGCCTAGATATGTAAAAAAGAAAATAAAATAAAAAAAGAGTAATCAACAGTATATCAGGATTCAATATAGATTAAGTACTGTACATTACTGGTCAAAGGTTTCATGTTTTCAATGAAACACACATGACCAATACAGTATAACACTCAAGTATGATGCTATCACAAACCAATAGACTAAAGCCAGCCTGGTACATACATTGTAAATTAACTGGCAAGACAGTCAGAGCTATCAGATTGTAATTAGATATTCTGATTTTCTAATCAGATGGCCTGCTGCGTAAACAAAACTGTACCTGCTTGATCTTAACAAAAGTTCCTTCCTGCTGCACGATGCTACTATCTGACCTCTCACAACAGGCTGGACAGATGACAAAAAGGCCCATCAGCTCCTCTTGGCAAACAATGAATTTGTGAGATACCCCTCGCTGCAGACTGTAGCGCGGTGACGTCACGTATACACGTCACGTATGTACGTCACGTATGTGTTACCACGCATGTGCAAAGTAGACGCATGAGCGCACGCGCAAATTATACGCATTTGTGCACGCGCAGTTCATTACAATCACTTCCGGCGATGGATTCGATGCCAGTAAGCAGTAAGTCAATAAGCATTATTTAAGCTGTTTTAACAATTGTTCTTTTGTGTTAACGGCTTTTAATTGTTAAAGATTCCATAGAGCGCGCCATAAATGTTTTAGATTTTACAAAATGTTATTATATGTTTTATGATCTCATATTATCAAAATGACTTCAGCGAGTTTCAGTGAGTCTTAAAATGATATGTAGTTTAAACAAATTAAGGCTTGAAAGATGTCTTCAAATAGAGCAGAAAGACTTAAATTAATCAAGTAATGTAGTTGATTGTTGCATCCATTGCAAAATAAATGTTGTTCCTCAGTATCAGATCGTACTGTAAAAGTTACATTCATGAATGTAGTGAGTGTACTGTAAGTTATGTTAAATACATTTGTGGTGAAATTAATTAAAAAGTAATGGAGTTGAACATTGTATTTTCAAATAAGATTCATTGTGATTCTCCTTAGTTGTTTTTTATCATTTAGACAGCGTCACTTTGTTTTTTTTTTAACTAGTTTATGTTGTTCATAAACAAAGAAAAGTTTCTTAGATACTTTACAGACAAAGCCAATAACTTTGTTTAATATATATATATATATATATATATATATATATATATATATATATATATATATATAAAAATTCCTTGTATGACTCTGTACTATATTAATGCCTTTCTTCAAAATGATTCAATATTGTTTGTTCTGTATTTTATCTAAATTAGGTGTTGTGAACTGGAGTGCATTTTCCAGCAATACAAGCAAGAGTTCCGGGTGCCCTACTCGTTATCTCTGTGCTTGCACTGCAATATAGAAGGACTGCCCACCTGATGGCAGAAGTGGAGTCCTGCGTTGATTTTATTCTGATAAGGAGGTTGAGGGCTATTGCTCAGTTGATTGTTTTTTCAATGATGGAGGGAAATTTCAAGCTGAGTAGGTGTGTGTGTGTGTGTGTCTCTCTCTCTCTCTCTCTCTCTCTCTCTGTGTGTGTGTGTGTGTGTCTGTCTCTGTGTTTCTCTCTCTCTCTGTGTGTCTCTGTCTCTGTCTGTCTGTCTGTGTGTGTGTGTGTGTGTGACTGTGTGTGTGTGTCTGTCTCTGTGTGTGTGTCTGTCTCTGTGTTAGTGTGTGTGTGTGTGTGTGTGTGTCTGTCTGTCTGTCTGTCTGACTCTGTGTGAGTGTGTGTCTGTCTGTCCGTCTGTGTGTGTACAGATGTATGTGATTATCTGTATTTGTACATATTTCTTTTACACATTTCTTTTTCTTTTATCTTTGTTTTGAAATAAAAGTTATGACTGTTATGAGTTTTTTTTTTTTTGAGTTGGCATGCATAATATCGGATACAGAGATTGACAATGTACTGTATGTAGTTGGTTTAACTTCAAACTACTTTATTGGAATAAATGTTTTATGATAGCCTATAATGCACAAAAATAAACAATTATTAACTATTAAAGGGGAATGATTAAAATGAGAAATATATAAGGTGCCATCAGTGTTTACAGTAATTTTGTAATTTACAAAGTGAAGTGGAAAAGAATGTGAAAATAAACTTTAAATAAAATACTACACAGATATTACACAATAATACATTCTGAAATTTCTTATAAGTTTACCTTAAATCAGGCATAGTTAAAACTATGGTTGTGTGTTGTACTCCTTTTTGCTGCTTTCATTATTACTTTAGTTTTTTAATACATTAACATTTTTTTTTATATTATGTCAAATTAACGCGGGGCGTCAAAACACGTGACGTAACCGCGTAACGCGCATGCGCTGTCACCGCGATATGGCGCATGCGTGGTAACACATACGTGACGTACGTACGTGACGTATTGAATATACGTGACGTCACCGCGCTACAGTCTGCAGCGAGGAGTACTTGGAATTTGTCAATGCCACTACAACAACCAAAAAGGGGGAGGGGGAGGGGGAGGGTCATTCAAACTACCAAAGCTACAGTACACAAAATGAGCATTCAAAATGGTCTATGTCGGTTTTAAATTATTTCACTTGTGGTGGGGGTCATACGTGTAAGGTGGCTCCTTATCAATCAAGTCCTCCTCATGCATCAGCTCTTCGGGCACCCACGATAAGTCACTGATGACAGAGGTATTATCATCATCTTCATCAGTCTGTTCAGGACTAGCGAGGGGAGTGAAGGTTTGTGGGCTGAATGACGTCTGTGTGCCCACGCTGACCATCTTGGGCTTCAGGTTAACCTGCACAGCTGTGGAGAGGCAGTAAACAAACATGTGACAATCATGGCAAATCTAAGCGGCTATGTTTTGGTGTAGGCTATGTATTAATTTAATCAATGTGTATGGAAATGTCCTGCTTGCATAGATACTGGCAATGTTTTAGACAGAATATCTACCCCTTAAAATACCCAAGATTTACCGTGAGACCATCGGGGGGGCTTCAAATAACACTGTGTCCCAGCGTCAGAAGTGGAGGAGGGCAAGGGCTGATCCCCAGTATCAACACTCTCCACAGTGTCTACATTGTCCACGGTCTCCTCCTGTGAGGCGTCTGTCAACATCTTGCGAAAACAAATATAAAAAAGGGTCAGCGAAATGCAAGGGTGTAGTGGTGAAATAAGAGGTGGGTACACTATGAATACTTAAAAAAGTGATTCGCAACCAAGGGTACACGAGCACATTGCAGGGGTACATGGAAACATTTAATCATTTATTTTCATCTTGGAAGTACTGAGAATTATTTACTTATCATCTTTGAAATTCCAAGACGATAAGTAAATATTCCCAGTCATTTCATAAGTCCATCAATAAAATGGGACGTGTGTGCTACAACTAGTTTCCCAGTGGAAACAATAACCTATGGCACAGCCGTACCAAAATCAAAACAGTGTGAGTGAGAAAAAGGCTAGCAGGGTACACAAGAGAAAAAAGGTTGGGAACCACTGACTTAGATTAGATTAGATCAATACAGTCGACCCTGATATGCGGTACTCAATGTTTTAATACATAAAAGACATTCAGAACATATTTGATGATGTTGAAG
The DNA here is from genome assembly GCA_030578255.1 of Tiaroga cobitis. Classification (NCBI taxonomy): domain Eukaryota; kingdom Metazoa; phylum Chordata; class Actinopteri; order Cypriniformes; family Leuciscidae; genus Tiaroga; species Tiaroga cobitis. The sequence continues at coordinate 2,433,685 of CM060608.1, forward strand.
GTCACTGCTAAATGTTTACACCAATACTAGTGGTAATAAATGTCTAGAGTACATGTGGTGAATTAACTCTATGAGGTAGTGAATTTACTGAGAGGTAGCTAAACTCTGAAGTGAGAAGTGGATAAATTGTTTCTGACATTTCAGAGGTGGGTAAACTGTATTTACTTGCGTTTAGCCTCCACTACATCCCTGGCAACACGGTCACGGTCAAATATGTGAAAGAGAACCGTAGCAGTCTAACACAAAACGCAAACACACTATTGCGAAAGCCGTTTGATGATCATCACCACTGATCCAAACACTAGCCATGAAGCTTTCATGACGATATGGACATTTACTTCAGGGCAATTTTGTTTTGGCTGATCATGCTTGTAGTGGAGGCTGTGTCAAAGGGAACACGGTATGCAAAATACACACAGAGCTAGCTAACACACAGCTTGTAAACATTAACGTTAGCATGATGCTTACCGTGGCAATATCTCGCTTGCGGCAGACGGTGTCTCTCGACCTCGGGACAGGGCAAGCAGAGAGGTTTGCATTCACAGACGGCACGGCGGTAGGAATTAACTTAGCCATCCTCTCACTCTTTAAAGCAAGTGAGACCATCTTGGCATCCCCTGAGTGGTAATCCTCCTCCTTGAAATGCGCGCTGCATATTCTCGAATAGGCGGTGACAGAGCTAGCTGAAAAATCTGCCCGCCTAATCTTGACAAATTGCACCCAGTTTCGGAAGATCCCTTTGTCCTTGGGGAAACAATGGACCCTATGTCCAGTTTTGCTGGAGTTCTTGCACCCGGCACAAACAGTAATAAACCATTTTGTCTATTTATTATCTACCCTTTCTCTTTCTCTAAGCTATCTGTTATGCTATGCTATCTCTCACTATCTATCTATGCCATGTTATGTTATGTTATGCTATGATATCTATCTAGCTATCTATATCTATATATTTACTTATAAATCCGACACTGTCACTCTTTCACTAGCTGCTACTCTCACTACTCATCTCACTCTCTCTCAATGGTATCAAGGCGGGCCACGGGCTTTCGTCTGTCGTCCAAAAGTGAGTACCTCAAGTGACATCATGCAATGCATTGTGGGAGAAATAAGAATCATCGCTAACCTGTTGCTAACCGCTAAAATAACACCTACTTTTCCTTATTATATTTCTTTTTTGTAATACCCTACAACATCAAATACAATGGATAACTGTTTAAATGTTTATTACTAGAAAATTGCCAGAAAAGAAAAGAAAAAAACCTGCACCATGGGCTTTAAGATCGGCTCGCGCTGCATTGGTCCAAACTGATAAAGGTCCGTCAACCACACAATAACGAGTAGCTCAGTTTCGTTCCACTTACATTACATACATTGCCATATGATGTTGGGCAATGTTGTGGTCGCGCCAGCGTCTCTTACATTATGAGAGCGCTTACCACGCGTGACACGCCTACATTTGAAATAACGAAATTTTGGTCAGCAGGAAAAATGGTCCAACGAACAGTTCGGTTTAAAAATGCGTACCGAAAACCGAACCAAAAGCCTCGTACTGAACGGTTCAATACGAATACGTGTATCGTTACACCCCTAGAAACTGTGTATTATTGTAACGAAAAAAATAAATAAAAATAAGGCTTTGATGAAAACACTGAATAAAAAATTGCTTACCAACACACAAATCATTCACAATTGCTAAATTGGGGTAAAATAGAAAGCTCCGAGTGATACTAAATTAAGAGCCATTTGGGAGCCGTTAGAGCCGGCTCTTCTAAGGGAGCCGATCCAAAAGAGACGAATCTTTGAAAAGAGATGGACTTCCCATCACTACAAACAAACAGGCAGGCAGGGGACACAGGGAAAAGGGGGATTCAAGAAACAGGCCAAAATCCAAGAACCATATGACATGAAACCAGGCAGAATGCTCAGAAATGCAGGGTAACACTAGGCAAGACTTTGCAATGAATGACTGAGATGACCAGGCTATTATAGGGTGAGGTAATGAGCTAAAGAGTCACACAGGTGGATGTAATCATGGCTGATTAGTCTGGGCAAAGGATTATGGGGAATGGAGTCTGTGATAGTCTGGTGATCGTGACACCTGCACACCATGGCTGTGTTACAGGCATACCAGGCTAATCAAATGAAAGATGTAAACACAGCCTTTCATCCAGACCGTGTTTACTTGTCTGATTGATATTTGGGTGTAATTAATGCTGACGAATGAAATAATATTACTCATCTAATCTAAAATACCCATCGAGAAGTTAGATGCTTGCATTAATATATTGTCTGGCTGTTCTTTGGCTACATTTAATTCTGTGGAATTAAATAGTGAAATAGCCATCTAAAGAAAAAAGATGGACTTTGAGAGTGCCGCCTCAGAGCGCTCCTCCCGTTATGATAAAGCGTGTAAGGGGTTATTCGAGGTGGTGACTCGTGCAGTGGCCAGATTACAGCTAGACTCCCCTTCTTGAGGATCTCCATGAGCTTAACTCGTTCATGGGGAAAACCTTATTCTCCGCGTGCCTTTGCCCTCGACGTCAAGTTATTTGACTATCTAGTCGCGCTCAGCAGCCTCATAATAGACCTGAAACAAAAGTTCTGAGGGTTTTCAGGATGGGCCATGAAGAATACATCAATCAGCTCCTAGCCTACACCCTCACGCAACCACTGTAACATCCCAGCCACCTCTGGGGATTCAGGAGGCAGCGGTTTCCAGCAAAATGTTCTGTCATTTCCTGTTATAGCCCAGGATACAGAACATTTAACATCCCCCCAACAGGAAGCATTGAAATTGGTACCCCTTTAAAGAGACTTTGGCCGCCTGAAAGCTACTGCCGGGTATCTCCCTTTGAGTCCTAAAGACAATAAAAAAAACAAAAACAATACACTGCCCTCGTCATTTAAACGGCTTGGTGCCCATTACCGTGAAATCGGAGTAGTTGCATCTGCTGTCACAAGATAATCTCTTCTGGACAAAGGGGCCATAGAACACGTTCCCCTCCCAGAGAGAAGAGTAAGGCTACTACAGTCGATATTTCCTGGTTCCCAAAATGAAAAAATGGGGGACTGTTTCCAATTTGAGATATTCGAGGCTTGAAACGTTCCGTCAGAACGCTCAAGTTCAAGATGCTAACTATAAAGTGCTCCGTGCCCTTTCTAAAAACCCATGTTTATGGTAAGTCACTTGGACTTGGAGTTAACACTCCAGCAGTTAACCCTCTGGGGTCAGCAAATGCGCCGGCGCGTTTTGCTCGCTTTTTTTCACATAGCAGCAAAATAGACTTAAAATTGTCATGATTCTGCCATCATGTCCTTGATTTTTCCTAGTCTTGTGGCAGGATCATGACAGACCCATGTTTTGTGTACAAAGAGATGGACGTACACATGATTCTGCCATCATGTCCTTGATTTTTCCTAGTCTTTTGGCAGGATCATGACCCATGTTTTGTGTACAAGCGCATGGTCTGTTGTTTGGGCCATGTGCTTGTGTTGTCTCGTTAAGTAACTCCGCCCCCTTGTTACCCTCGTCTTGTCATTATTGTCTAGTCAGTTTCACCTGTCCTCGTCATTAGTGTTCCCTATTTAATCCCCTCATGTCTTCTGTCCTCTGTCGGTACATTGTCAAACATTGCGTGTTAATCTC